>PVKS010005090.1:0-78406 GCA_004027875.1 Aplodontia rufa | reverse complement strand
CAGCAAAAGGAGGCAGGCCTAGGAGGGGAGACCTGACCCAATCAGATAAAAAGAATCCTCTAGGGCTGATGAATGAGCAAAGCACACTGCAGGAAGACCTCCAAGAGTTTCATGAACTCAGAGGTTGGAGCTAATGTAACAGGGAGAAAGCATCACCTCTGCTCAGGTCACGCGGAGTGTTTCTTTGCTGCAGGGGTGTCATCTTAGTCTCTTTTAAGATAAGAACATGGACAACACAACGAGTTTCAAATGTTCTTCTTTTGTTTGGGTGACATGGTGTAGTTGAGTCCAAAAAGCTTTCTGTTTTTGAATGAGATCATTGGCAAAGCACAAATATTTTGCTTTTTGGAATATGCAAACCATCACATGATTTCACATTACTTAAAACAAGAGAAGTCAACCCAATGTGTTGAGGGTAGAATGGAACGTGATCATGCTGTCTTTTATTCCCTGAATATTTATTCAGGCTGGGTTTCTCCTGTGATTCAAGCACACTATTTTGTTAACTTGGTATCTTTTTTGCACACAATTTTCTCCTCTTTTGTTGATTCCCCTTCTCTCCTTCAAAACACCACTCACCTCATCCTGAGGAATGTCGTCTCTATATAATACCATTTCTGAGTTTCCCAGTGAAAACTAAAGACTCCTTTGTGTATTGTTCAATAGTGTGTTTGGACGCTTCAGTGTGGTCCCTGCAGTGGGGACTGGGAATGCCCCATTTGATCACAGGTCTTGCTTGTCCCATGAAACAGTGATCCCTGAAGGGAGAACTGATTTTCCTAAGGCTCTCTAGCAACTATACATAGACATAATGATAATAAGGCAAGCAACAATTTTCCAGCAACTATTAGGTGGCAGACTCTCCCTTGAGATCTTTAATGAACATCTTGAATCATCACAGCGATTCTATGAGTTAGGTACATCTCTATTTTTATTATTCCCATTTTACTATCTAAGACGTTGAGTCCTGGGGCTTCGTGTGGCTAAGTACTTTGCCCTAGATCTAGTGGCTAGTAGACAGCAGAATTCAACTGATTAAATTTGGATCATATAAATCTAGCATGTACATGCTGATAAATATGCTGTAACAAACAATGATGACTAATTTTAATAGAATTAATAGAAGTGAAAATGTCAAATATATTTTGCTTTTCCAAAAGCAAATTAAATAAGAAACTTCTGAGATTTTTAAACTGATGAATCTGTTAGGATGAGTTGAAATGACAGATGAATACAGCAGAACTCATTCTTATTTGGATGGAGAGCTTATTAATTTGGGCTCAGTTCAAGGCATAGACACTATTTTTATAATTTGTGAGAAAAATCAAATTTTCACATATTGGATTTAACCAAAATAATTGACTTGATCTATTTCATTCCAGTTGAGTGGTTGTGATGATAGGAAAGCTATCCTCTTACCTCATTGGAAAATAACATTGTTTTGTGATGTTATTGCACCTTATAGTAGCTGTGTTTAAGGAAAGTAAATCAAGCAGTTTCCCCTGTGATAAACCTTGGACTTCTTACGCTGATAATATTAACATGTGAATTTAAAAGAGATCTGCCTTTAAAACATACCCATAGAAACAGTGACGTTTGCTGAAGACATAAAATATTCACATGTAAAAGAAAAGCTGGACTCAGTTCAGGAAGGGGACCGGAAACCAGAGAGATCTTGTTTCCAACAGGAAGGAGTGTGGTGGGGACAAGGCAGCTTGGATAATCTGAATTCCTTAAAGGAAAATGGTAGGCCTGTCTTGCCCAGATCACTGCTCCTAGGGAATCTTAAAGGATCAACTGTACTGATGGAACTCCAGGAAAAGTCAGCTCTAAGGTGAGTGGGACTCCTCCAGGAACAAGTCTATGAATGAAAAAGTTCACGTTTCACCTGGGAAGCATCCCAATGCATAATAGAAAAACCGAAATGTTTATTGTATTCCTCTGTTTTCTCTGCTCTGAAAGATGCAGGAGGATAAAGAACCTTTGTGAACATTTCAGATCTTCACAAGAACTAGCTTCCAGTGCCTGGAAACCACATGTTAGTGAACAAACAATTCCTAGACTAGAAAGGCAAGAGCGCACAAGCCAGTCAGGCAAGTCTAGGGCAGAAACCTTCAAGGGAGACAGAATTGAACACTTTCTTCTTAAAAATAAAATTGCCTTGTCTCTAGTTCTAGAGGGTGAGATAACTGTGATTATCACCAAAACTTTACTTACTGAGCTTCTAAAATAACAAGAACACACAGAGGAAAACGATTAAGCAGCTGAGTGAAAGAAATGGTAATGAAAAGTGGAAAGCACTGGTTTACCAGTGTCACTAAACCTTCTGGTGACAATCTAAGAAGTGCTCTTTAACTCGACATACTTACATAGTCCTGGGGCAAAATGTGAATTTGGCAGTAGATAAAGTAGATCGCTCCCCTACTCTCTTGCTTAAAATCCATCCAATTGCTATTTTAATATCACAGAAAAATTTGTTTTTGCAAATGTTTCACCACATTGCTGTTTTTTCCTTGGAGACCTTTGGTATTTATGCAGAATATTTAAGCTAACACTTTATAGATAACATTATAATACAAATGTATTTATGTTCACTGATATAATTGTATATATGACTTTTAGTTCCTTTACTCAATGTATAAGAAACATCTCTCTTTACCCTTCAAAATCAACTTCTTTCTGTTTATATGCCATTAGGGAGACTTTTAACCTGTGATCTTCCTGGGTCTGCTATCTGTAGTCTCGTCATTTCAAGAAAGTGACACCATTCTAGTTTTCTTTGCAGTGGCCAGCTGTGTGTGTGTCTGTGAGCATGTGCATGTGTCTGTGCGTGCATGCATGCGTGCATGTGTTCATGTGTGTGTGTGTGTGTGTGTGTTGGGGGGAGGGAGCATACACGTACACTCTCACTTGCCCTCTGATCTGTGGTTGTCCATCCACAGAGGTCACCCTTGACCAGCCGCTGTGGTCACACCCCCGCGGCTCCCTGCATCACTTCCTTTCAGCACACAGGCAGCACCATCTCCTCACAGATGTGCCTGTGGTTTCATTTGCTTGAAGTAGACTTGGTGTCTCCTCCAAGGCACCACCAGGAAGCCATTACAAGGATGCCCAGACTGTCCACCACCTCCAGCGCCACCAGTTTGGTAGTAGCTTTTTTTAGTCTCGCTAAGAACCTTTGTTTTTCAATCTTTCAAGAACACTTATTTTTCCGATAACTCCTCTTCGTCCTTGCCCCTCATCATTTCTTACCCTTCTCAAACTTTTAAGTCCTCTTTAGGGATTTGGATTTTAGAAAAAACAAAAGCCAGAAAGTTGGAAAGTTTCTTTTTCATTCTGTTCTTCCTTTCTGGAAGTGATTTACAAAAAGCTCAGTGAAAGAAAGGAAAATGCAAGGAATGTGAGAATCCATTGCTTAGATTAAACTCCAAAATGCCCGCGCATATGAACCATAGGGAGTTTTCTCAGAACAGGGTTCTTTTTTTTTTTTTAAAGAGAGAAGTACAGTGAGGGGGGGGGAAGAGAGAGACAGAGAGAGACAGAGAGAGAATAATTTTTTATTGAGTTTTTCACCTGACTTTCTTGCTCTGAAACACTTAGCTGTGTACGTGGGTGCTGGAGTTTGAACCCATGCAGTTGCTCATGACCCGCAAGCGCAGTAACCACCAAGACTCTGCTCCAGTCCAGATCAGGGTTCTTTTTTTTTTGTTTTTCATACTGTGGGGTCCAACTGATATGAGTTTGTGAAATCCACTTTGCGGGTCAAATTAGTATTTAAAAATTAAAGTGAAAACAGTAAAACAGATCCATAAGAGTATTATTCTGTTACACCACCACAAGGGCATTTTTTAATATAGTCTCCCTTCTTGAAGTCAGTAATTTTGAATGCAAAATTTCAGAAAAGTACTTTGTCAAACTCTTGATATTACATTATCTGGAATTCATAAAATGTGAAGTTTACACATGGTATTCATCACTGTCCAAATTGAAATCTGCACTCTGATTATCCTTTTATATACCAAATGGATTTAGATAACATGAGCTCTACACACACACACACACACACGCACACACACACACACACACTCACAGTTTACAATTTGACTATGCCCTCTAGGCCCAACATAAAGTGACTTTCTTAGTGTGGGTTGCTGTTAACGAAGTATCTTGAAGGCACTGAGAAACTCATTTCCATGATGGTAAATCATGTTTAACTGAAACCATTGTCCAGTGAAATGAGCTGCTTTTCTGGTTGGGAACTTATTCTTGAGTGCTGCCTTGGCATGTGAGAGATGACTTTTGAGATGTCTGCATTGAGATGAGATTCTTTAATCTTTGGGAAGTTAATTACCAATCTTAAACTTTCCTAGTATGGTGGAAAGCAAAGCTTTGCCAGACTTCCTGAAGACTAACAGTAATTCATATGATACATCCAGTGTGATGTGTCCCACGTGGCAGACCCTTGGTGGACAATGCCTATTAAGGGCCAGCAGGATGCAGGGGGTTACAACTTTCTTGTTTCCTTTAGCTGCACCGCCCTTTGCTTACGCAGGGCTGCCATGTCTCACCTAGATCAAGTCAATAGGCTCCTAACATGTCTCTGAGTACCGTCTGCTTCCTTTCTTCAGCTGCTGTGACCATTCTAAATTAAAAATGTGATCATATCACTGTTCCATGACTGTGGGAAACCAGCACATAGCATAACATTCACCTTTCCTTACAGTTCCCAGTGTGCGAGGCAACACGGCCAAGCACGCGTCAGTGTTGTGCAGTAACTCCCCTGTTCTCACTCTTACACATGTCGAAGGACAACTGCCCCCAAACCATCATGTCACTCCCCTGCCTCAACAAATTGCAGCAACCCTGCTTTGCCCTCAGAATGGAAGACAAATCTCTCTAGGACTGGTTGTTGCTCCTCTTTGCAATCCCACCACTGGCTACTGCGTATCCTGCCCTCAGGGCCACCAGCACACTCAGCTGCTCTCAGTTCCCCCGGTGTGTCTTGCTGTTTCTTCTCTCTTTGTCCACAGAGTTGCTCCTGTGTCCATTGCCTGGGACAAAGTAGTTTAAGCAAATGGGTTTATTTTTCTTATAACAGCAAGAATGGTGAATGCAGGGTTTTGCTGTTTGGTTCAGGAAGCCAATTGTACAAAGGGCTTTGGGCTGGACACTTTAGAATTCCTTGAAGGTAGAATTCTTGGCTTTTCTCCCATGATGGTTGCAGCCTATCTAAGCATTCATTTCTTTGTCCACATGGAAAAAAGCAAGAGTACGAGCACAGCTAAGAGCTGGAAAGTTCTTTCCATAAGCCTATAGGAGACTTCCACATATGCCATGTTGGCCAGTACTGTGTCCTGCGCTTCCCCCTAACCCAGGAGCTTGGTCCACTTCTGCAATGATGAATAGATCTGATGTAGAGAGGCAGGATTTGGACCTTGGGTAGCCAATAGATCTACTTGCAATGTCTGCTAGCTCTTTGCTTAGCAAGCCGCACATCTCAAACTCAGCCCTGTCCAGTTACCACCTCTTAGACCATTTGTGGTAGTCAGACAGCAAGGTGATTCCCAACAACTGCCACCCCCACTCTTGGTATTCATATTCTTGCATAATCTCCTTCAACATTGTTTAGACTTCCTCTGTGTGGACAATAGAGGGCAACAGAAATGGCGGTACGTAGCTTCCAAGAGCAGGACCTAAAGACCCTGTGGCTATGTCCCTGATATCTTGAAATGTTCCCTCTTGGGGAAGCCAGGCACTGTGTTGGATATGCCAGCAGCTTTGTAGAGAGGTGCATGTGGTGAGGAGCTGAAACTTCATGCCAATAGCTGGCAGGGAATGGCCACCTGGATGAACCACTGTGGAAGTGAATTTTTAAGCCCCAGTCAAGCAATTAGATCAATTCAGCTCCAGCTGAGCTCCCAGCAGCCTCCTGAGAGACTCTGAATTGGATTCACCCAATTAAGCTGCTCTTAAATTTCTGACCCACATAAACACCGAGGTAATGTATATTTGTTAAGCCCTAAGTTTGGGGGTATTTGTTATTTAGCAATAGACAGCAAATACACCATCTGACTCTCCCAGGAGCTATTTCTTTAAGCAAAACAACAGAAACATAGCAAAAACAATAACAACCTTTAGTTATGTAGTATACTGAATGGCAAGAAATAGTTTCTGTAGTTTTTAATTCACTATATACAGGAAAGACAAATCTTGTATGGTTCCAGTGACCATTTTTATTTTAATAGAGTCATGAGTGATTTAGGATTTAGGATTAGTGTTACTTCTTTGTTTAAAACGTTTTATGAGCTTCCTGTTGTATTTAGAAATATTTTGTAGTTCTTCAAGTTAATGAATTAATTCATGAACAGAAAGGTGTCCATAAATTAATTGAAGGAAAAATGGATGTATACTCCAGAGATACTTGGAGAAGACAATTGTACCAGGCTTTGAAAGATAAATAGGCACCGAAACTCAATTATTAGCTAAGAGATAAAGGTCAAGAGAACAAGCTGCATTTGACCATTGCTTGGTGTTCCCTCTGTCAGTATTTTCTGGGTCATCACTCAGCTGACTCATTCAGGATTAACTTCCTCAAAGAAGTGATCCTTGACCATCTCACTAAGTTGCTCGCGCCCAGAGCTTTTCAAACAACTGTTTCTATTTATTTCCCATCTAGTACATCATATTGCATGCAGTTCTCTTATTATATTCTTGGTTTAGTTATTTTCCATCTTTTCTGACTAGAATGTAAGTTCTTGGAAGGAAGAGACCCTTCTGTTTCAACTGACACTCTTCCCCAGTGCTCAGAAATACAAGTTTAGGAAACAGTTTTTGACTCAATGAACAAACTAATGAACCCAGTCTTGGTAACTAATTGGCTCGTGGCTCTGATGTGGGCAAACCAGAAGCAGAGTCCCATAGAGTAGGAGAAAAAATCTATACCTGTCAGGAGCTGGAACAGACCTCAGAATAAGGAAAGGGGATGTTTCATTAGGTTCTAATTGGGACAGTTCTTTTTTTTAACAAGTGACCCTTCCCAGGAAAAATGAGACCAACATTTGGAGCACCCACTACATATCAGGATTAGTGCTAGGATTTTACCTGCATTATCTGATTTATCCTTGTTAGAACCTCAGGAACTTACATTGAATGCATTTGCATGTATCCAAAGTAACACCTCACTCAAATCTAGTATGTGGGAGAAATGAACTCCAACTTTTCTCTAAACACTATGTGGGTATTGGTTAGTACAATTTGGGGTTGCAATTTACAGTATACATGAATAACTAACTGAAGGAGGTAGGGATTTATTTTCCTCAGTACATGTGATTGCAAGATTTGAATCAGAATCTCAAAAGTGCTAGAGTAGCAATTCTGGGCTTCTTGGTCATAAGATGGTTATAGTAGACCCAGTCATTACATCTGCATTCAAACCAGAAAGAAAGGAATGAAGGCAGAAAGACCTTCTATCTGGCCTTGTCCATCCACCCTGTTTGTTACAAAGGCAAAAGCTTTGCTTTAAACCATCTCCTTGGTTGACTCTACTTGGATGCCACTGTCTGTATCTGGGTCATTTCACAGGTAAAACTGCAAGGGAAGACAGGGGAGTGAGAGACTTAGTTGGCATGCCTGGTTCATGCCCCACTCCCAGACTCAGCCACTGAGATGCGACAATCTACCACAATTAAGGCAGAAAGAAGCAATTGATTACTAGGTGACAGGTACAGTACATTGCCCAAACAAATTCCCCTACAAATGGAAATCAGAACACCTTCTAAATATGCTTATGGTTAAGTCAGTATTGCATCTGTCATTGTGAACTGATTTCAAGTTTTCAAAGATTTGAAACTTTCCAAGTGTCAAGTCAGTTGCATTGAAGAACAACACAACTTCTAAAACAGGAGAAACCAAAAGGAGACACTGTCCCTTTCTGCTCTACTGGCCTCCTCAGGCTTCTGTTTTATTGAGTGTTCCTCACCACCACTATGTTGGGAGAAAGACCATTTTATTTTAATAACAAACATAGACAACTTTATCACACTGCCCCTTCAAATGCTACTTTGTGTTTTAGTCTTTTTTAAAAAAATAATTTATGCTTTATAAACTTGTAGTAGTGGGATACATTATTCATAAATGTACATAACATAATCTGATCAATTTAATTCCCAAACCTTCTCTTTTCCTTCCTCCTCCCTCTCCAGACCGACTCCCTGTACTCCAGTGATCTCCCTGTTCAAGTAGTGTGTTACAATTGCGTATATAAGCAGGATTCACTGGGTGTGTTCATACGCAGACACGGCACACTGCAGAGGATCTCATTCCCCAGTGCTTCTCCAGGCTCCCCTCCTCCCTCTCCATCTCCTTGCACCACTCCTCCATTGATCTTCCTTTCACTTTTTTATTTTTTCCCCCTTTCTGGCCTTGCTTTCACATATGAGAGAGCACATTTAACCCTTGCCTCTCGGAGTCTGCCTTCATTCTCTAAGCACCATGTTCTCAGTTCCACCCGTTTACCAGCAATCGGCATACTTTCTTTCTTTATGGTGGAGTGAAACTCCTTTGCGTCTTTATCTGTTCATCTGGTGACAGGCACCTGGACTGGCTGCAGAACTTGGCCATTGTGTTTCAACTTTTTAAAATTTGCCACTCTCGCTAGACATCTGGAGACTCTCCGGTGTGCTGAGTCTGCGGGGCCTGCAGTAAGTGAAGGAAGAGGGTTGGAAAGGAAAAAGCTTGGAACGGGAGAGGAGAGAACAGGGCAAAGCAAGAAGGAAAGCAGAGGGGCATAGGAAAGGAAGGGAAGGAGAGCAGAGGTGGGGGTGGCTGGGAAGGATGGAAGGTGGAACGGGTTTTGAAAAACAAAATAAAAGGGGAAAGGAAGGAAGAATAGAAGGATAGACTGTGGAGGGCAACCTGTGGTTGCTTAGGGCAAACCTGGCCCTTCCAGATGCTTTGCTGCGGTTAACCTGCACAGCTGTCCTGCAAGGTGAATGTCACCACCCAGTAGGACAGACGAGGAGACCAAGCCTCATCAGCTCACAGGGTTTCACCGAAATGCTGCAGGAACTGTTTCCAGGATCAGCAGAGCGTTTGGAGTTCATGTGTTTGCCACCAAATCCCAGGAGAGTAGACACCAGGAAGTAGAAAGGGACAAAACAAGACCAGGAGAGTCAGGCTGGTGGACTCCCGGGCTGGAGGAGGCAAACTAGCCGGGTTATGGATCAAAGGGGACATCTGGTGTCCTTTTGTCTTCATTAAACTTGTGGTTACTCTTTAACAACTGTGCACACCATTAGTCAGATTGATTAATTGGACCCGAGTGCACTCCTTACCAACCCCAGGAGGGCTGCCAATAAAGAGTGCTCAGACATTCTGGCTGCGGAACCCGGAAGGAGGCCTTGGTAAACAAAGCAGAATTCTTTGGCTTCAGTTCCTGGTGAAGCCCTGGCTCCAGGCAAGACTAGGTAATAAGTTCTCTGTGTGCTTAGAACCCAAGACCGCAACCAAACTCATCTGAGAGCTCCTGTGGTGAGAGGGCTCCCTAAGTGGGGGTCCCAACATAGGGGGACCCTTTGTTCTGGGCCCTCAAATTAACAAAAGACCATGAGTCTACTGTTTGATGTTACATCTCCTAGAGATCATCAGTAGCCATATTCTGTTGACATCATCTGGTAAAATCTAGAAAGTGCCCAAATTAAAACCTGAAGAAGGAGGGTGAGATACATGGAAGAACTTCCGGGAGATAAGTGCAAACCATGTATGAAGAAATGAAAAGACGCAACGTTCTTGTTTACACAGATGTGATTTTCCAAAAAGTATGGACACTGGCAACTTTGCCTTAAAAAGTTATTCAGAAGAGGAATGTTTTGAAAACATTAGGAATATATTTCTCAATTTTGTCACTGACTTTCTTTTTACATATCTGCGAATGAAATGTAGGATATAATATTTAGTGATGTTTAAAATTTTTAAAATAAGTATAAAATTGACAGTTCAAAGTAATAAAAACATTGCTTTATAGTTAGCATTTTTTCTTAGTAATGCCTAAAATAAAGGAGTGTCTTACAATTCATGGTGTCGGGTTCTAAGAAATACAGTATATCATGATCATCATTAAGCCCCTGACTTAGAGCAGGAAGGGATTTGGAGACTGAGGAGCAGAGAGGTTGAAAGCGTTTCTCACCATCGTGACACAGGCCAGTGGTGAAGTCAGCGCTGGAACCTACACCTCCCTGCCGGACGGGTGAGTCTCCAGGTTGGACCTGCCTTTGAATCCCAGCTGCTCTGCCTGGCAGCTCTGTGTCCTTGCTTTGTGATGTGACTTCTCTCTGCCTCATTGTCACTATCTGCAAATGGCAAATGACACTAGATATGCTGTAATGACTTCATATATAAATGAGATGTGGTGAAGTCCTTGGCACAGGTCGGTGGGCATTCGTCCTGCGGTGGGCAGGGTGCTGTGATGACGTCACCCGTGGAGTTTCTTTTGATTTTATCTGTGGGGAACAACTAATTCCCCTCCACACATCTCCCTCCTGGCTTTCCGTTTGTCTCTCTCTTCTCTCCGTTATTATGAAGAAAAATTCTTCAGACATTTTTTTCCCCTGCAAATGTAAAGCAAACTCCATCTATTTTGGATGCAGAGCTCAGGAGGGCAAGGAGGATCTGAATAATAATGTTCATTTGAATCTCTTTAAGAATGCTCTGGTCTGGCAGGGAGACAGAATGAATGACCTTTCCCTCTGTGGGAAAAGGTGTCTGTTAACCCAGACTTACAAGAGGAAATCTGGGGTGGAGGGAAGGGGCAGGGGCACAGGGAGCTGGGACCCACTCCTCTCTCCATTCTGCAGCTCGTGAGCTCCTTCTCCCTGCCGCACGATGGACTAGGACTTAGTTTCGAAGGTTTCTTTTCTTTCTTGTTTGAACTCCATTCTCTTACACCAGACCTGATCCTCACGCCTTGTCTCAGCTGGATTTTGCAGGAATTAAGGGAGAAGCGTGTATCTGCATTTAGGGAGAAGAGTAACAGATGGGGAAGACGCCGGTCACAAGAGCAGGAGACTTGTAGGGAGGCAGCCACCTCTGGAGCTGACCAAGGTGACCAGGAACTGAAAGATGAGAGGAGGGTGCTCAGGCAAGGCTTCTCTGAGCAGGTGAGGTTGAACCCCAATTGATAATCTGAGTAGAGACAGTGGGGGAGAAATGCAGGCAGAGGCGATGATCAAAGATGCAGAGGGCAACTGCAAAGGTGCAGACCCTGTGTAGCAGTGGTGGCAGGGCATGAGGCCCGGGAGGTGGAGGGGATGGCAGCCTGGAGGCCATGAGGGGCCTTAAGGCTGTGATAATCTGTTTACATTTTAGCATCTGGACCATGTATCTGTTTTGTTTTGTTTTGTTTTTGAGAGAGGAATACTGAGAGAGATAAAGAGAGAATCCATCTAGCCTTTCATGTAGCCTCTGTTGCTCTAACCCACTGTACATTTGGTGCTGGGGTTTGAACCCATGTCCTCATGCGTGCCAGGCAAGTGCCACAACTGGTGAGCTTCCACTCCAGCCCCTGGACCATGTATCGTAAAGTATGCTCTATAGACTGCCTGGCGGGCTTGAAACCACCAGGGTTACTTGCAACAAGCCAAATTCAGAATGCCACTCTGGACCTATGGAACCAGAATACGTATGGGGGCTTGGGAGCATTTTTTTTAAGCTTGAATCAGGGTCAGCAAAGTTTCTCTGCAAAGGACAAAATAGTAGGCATTGTAGGCTTTGATGGCCGTGTGGTCTCTGCCCCACACCTGCGCAACACTGCCACTGCACCACAAAGGCAACCACATACAACAGGAAAATGGAGTGGCTGACTTTCCATAGAACTTGTTTACAAAATCGTGCTGGCTGTAGTTTGCTGAGCCCCTTTTAAGTTGGAGGACCGGTGACCACTGCTACAGTCTAGTCATATTTCCCCCTCTCTGTTTATTTTTTCTAAGAGTTATCTCTGTACCTCCTAAGTTTATCACAGTCACACACTTCCTTCTCTCTTAGTTTCCTAGTCTCTTACAGTGGACAGTGGCCCAAAGTAACAAGATACCACAGACTATGTATCAACAACACTATTTATTTCTTCTAGTTCTCCAGTTCTGAAGGCTAAGGAGCCCAACATCAGGGTTCCAACATGGTTTGGTTCTTTTCTTTCTTTTTTTTTTCTTTTTTTAAGAGACGGACAGTGACTGGCGTGAGGTGATATCTTAATCATTTGTATTTCTCTGATTACTAGTGATTTAGAGCACTTTCTCATGTATTCATTGGCTTGATCAATAGATGCTGGAGGGGTTGTGGAGAGACAGGGACACTAGCACACTGTTGGTGGAGCTGCAGACTGTTACAGCCCATTTGGAAAGCAGTGTGGAGAATCCTCAAAAAATTAGGGATGAGCCCACCATATGACCCTGCTATTCCACTCCTGTGTATCTTTCCAGGGGATTTAGAATCAGCACACTATAGTGACACGGCAATATAGCCGTGTTCATATAGTTCATAGCAGCTCAATTTACAATAGCTAAATCATGGAAACAACCCAGATGTCCCTCACTGAATGAATAGATCCAAAAGCCGTGGTAGATATATAGCATGGAATTCTACACAGCAATTAGAAACAATGATATTGCAGCCTTTGAAGGTAAATGGATGGCTATGGAAGAAATTATGCTGAGTGAAATCAGCATAACCCAGAGAACCAAGGGTCAAATGTTTTCATTCCTCTGTGGAGGCTGGAACTAGACCATGGCCATTAAGGGAGGTGGTCTATTATCAGGTGTTAAATCCAGATATCATGTAATGTTACACAACCTAATACTTTTTTTAGAGATGTTGTGGGAAGGGGAAGGGAGGGATAAGGGTGCGTAATTGGGGGGCACTCTTGGGGGTAAATCCAAGTTTCAGAATCTATATACATTATATATTATTTTGTTAAAATTTGTATGAGTGTTCAACAAATAAATTTCTCAATAAAAAAAGAGAGGGACAGTGAGAGAGAGAGAGAGAGAGAGAGCATGAGAGAGAGAGAAAGAGGGAATCAATTTCTTTTTTTTTAGTTTTTCATATGGCCTTCATTGCTCAAACATTTCATTGTGTACATGGTGCTGGGGTTTGAACCCATGTCCTCGTGTATACAGGAAAATACTGTAATCACTGAGCCACCTCTCCATTCTGGCTTAGTTCTTTTTCATTATTTATTATTTATTTTCATTTTATTGTTTTTGGTACTGGGGATTGAACCCAGTATCACTTAATCACTGAGTCACATCCCCAGCCCTTTTAATTTTTTTTAATTTTATTTTGAGACAGGATCTCACTAAGTTACTCAGGGTCTTGCTAAGTTGCTGAGTTTGGTTTTAAACTTGCGATTCTCCTGCCTCAGCCTCCTGAAGCGCTGGACGGTTTGGTACTTGATTGGCCTTCTTCCTGGTTTGTAGGGGAGAGAGCAATCATATTTCTCATGGATCTTCTCATAAGGATGCTATTCCTGTTCATGGAAGCTCCATCCTCAAGGTCCACACATCTTCCAGAGGCCCCGCTTCCAAGTACCATCACCTTGGACATCAGGATTCCAACATAGGAATTTTGGGGCATGCAAACATTCAGTCCACAGAATTTTCCCATATGCGTATTGATTTTATTAGTTAAGGTTCTTTTGGTTGCAAGTTATAGAAAAACACTCAAGATAGTTTAAGCCAATAGAAGAGGAGAAGATAGAACTTCATGCGGAAAATCCAGGTAGTTCAGCAGTATAAGGAGAAGATGAGGGAAGAAACGTGGGAGGGATAAAGGCCCATGTGTCTCAGGGTTTCCGCAGCGGAAGTTATTCATCTCCTGTCAGGGTTCCGGTCATTAGTGTAACTCTGCTCCACGGCCTCTCAGTCTCAGAGACCTTCCATTTCCCTTTCCTGTTTCCAGAATAGAGAAATGGGTTGACTGCCAGCCAGGATGAGGGCTTCTTCCTCAGGAGAACCATCTCTGTGGTGGGCCTGGGTCCACGGTTCCGCATGTGAATACTGAGATGTGGCCAGAGGCAGCCCGACTTGGTGGCTCCTGCATGTATCAAGTATTTACCATTCACTGTCCGCCAGAGCACACTCAGAAGAATGTGGCACACTTTCTGTCTTCAACAGTTGATAGCATCCTTCAGGAATTCCTCTTTGCACTTTGTCAGCTTTTCATCAATCTATTCTCATTTAATTCACTTATAAATTTGGAATCTTGGCACTATTATCTGAAGTTCGGCATTAGAATTAGGAGTTTCAGCTCTGGAATTTCTGCAGACCTCGTTTTGACTTGGCCTAATTGTAACCCTAGGTAAATTACTTACTTTCTCTTCTCTGTGTTTTGACTTTCTTTGATGCAGACTGGGACTAACACTAGTGAATAGTGTGTGTGTGTGTGTGTGTGGGCACACACTAAAGAGAATTAATTAGGATATTGCATCCACACAGGTAACAACAATGTAAGCTATTGCTGCTATTATTATTATGGCCCTGATGGTATTGTTTACTAGAGTTGCAGAAACTGAGTTTCAGAAAGATTAAGTGACTTACCCCATATCTATTGGTGGAATCTAGATTTTACATAACTTTGTGGTTAGGAGCTCTTATCTACAAATGGCCCCAAATCTCAACTGTAAAATGACATGACCTCCAGAGCAGCAGGGTGCCAGACAAATCAACTCACTCTGGAAAACTTGATGTATGAAGCTGGGGACCACAGAACCTTCAACCCTGGTGACTTTTCCAAAACAGTTAATAGAATACTGTGTGTGTGTGTGTGCCCACTCATGAGAGAGAGAGAAGAGGTGTGGCAGGGAGAATGTACAGGATGTTTCCCCCCATTCCAGTTAGCTCCAGAAACATATTTAAAGGAGCTATTCTCATGGAAATCATAGCTATATTGGAAACTGAGCACTTTATAGGAAATCAGAAAATGGGCCTTTGAGAATCCTTTAGCCTTGTCTTCACAGACGAATGTACTGACAGAATTTGGACAAACTGCAAATTAAAAATAGAGCACTATGCAACCTCTGGCACCTCATTAGAGTCCAAAGCATTTGGACTGTCACCACCTTAGTCACTAAAAAAATGAGTGAGTCCTATACGCTGGGCAGGTTAGTACCTCTGAGAAAGCTGTTGAGCCAAATAGCCCCATAAAATGGGTTGAAGGTATTTTAGAGTACACAGGCCTCTTCAAGATTCTTTAGTTGTTCATCCATTCACTTATTCAATCCACTATTCAAACAGCAGCAAACCAGTCATAACTATGATACTAATTAACAGTCCTTTCTGAGGAAGGAGAGTCCTGGACAATGGGAGGGTCTTGTTCCCCTGGCTATCATGACCCTTTAGATCCTTAAGTTTGCGAGTCAGAGAATTTACAGGAGCTCTGCTTTAGAGATGGAGAAAAATTGGGAGTATGTGTCTCATGGAGCATTCTGGAAGGTCCAGAGTTAAGACAGGAAGAATTGGGAGGTTAAAGGGGCTTCTCTTGGTTAGAATTCCCCAAACTCACAAAGTACTCAACTGAGTATATTTACTGAAAACACTCTTTTGAAAATTAGTGAGTTTTTATTTTTTATTGTATTTTTTAAATTACGGAGTTGAATTATTGTACAGTCATAAATACATTCAAAACAACATGTGTTAGGCATGTTTTTAAACCAGAATTACCCCCACATTGCCCACCCCCTAGTCTCTTGACTCTTCTTTGCCCTACAAGCGATATAAATGCTTAGATTATTACTGAAGACATTTTTAAAGTTGGAACTTGATTTTGCATCAACACTTGTTCTATATGACAGAGGTAATAATGTGTGGATCTGTGCTAAATCAGAGGGACCATAGTTGTCCAAGTGTCTAGGAGTTAGCAGGGGGTTTGGCAAGGTATGGTATTTCTTGTGTCTGTTCACAAACCTCTTTTTTTTTTCCTGGAAATATGGTAAGATTTGGCTTCACCTCCTTTGAATTCATCATGACCCTGAAATGTAACCTAAGTGGAAGCATCTGTAGCTTTCTGGGAGAGGCCATATGAACCTGTATTCTTTATCACTGTGGCAATGTCTGAGGAATCAGGTATAAGGAAGCCTTTATCTTCTTGTATCCATCAAAGCTACAGAGAGCAAGAAGTAATCCTTATTTGTATTAAGCTTGGCAATTTGAGGATATTTTCTACTGTGGAATAGTCCATCCCATTTTACTAACACTGGAAAATTGAGCTTCACAGTAGCAGCCAGTGGTGTCCACACCTTCAACATCTAGGGACGTCAGCTGATAATGGGTTCACCCCATGAGCACTCATTGAAGACCTACTTGTTCTAGGTTACATTATGGTGTGGTGTGAAAATATCGGGTTGTTTCTTCTCTTCTGGATGAGTGTTGAGGATGAACCAAACCAGTAAAATAGTGGCCTCAAGTCAGTGGTTTTTGAGTGTTACTGGGCCATAGTGAGGGGCATATGCACCACTCTAGAAGATGTATTGTGGAAATTCCCATCAAGCTCTCACACGTAGGCATAGGCAAAGACTTTCTCAATAGTACCCCTAAAGCTCAGGGAATAATCCCAAGTGTTAATAAATGGGATGCCATCAATTGAAAACTTTCTGCACAACAAAAGAAACAATTAAGAAGATGAAGGAAAACCTACAGAATGGGAGAAAATCTTTGCTAGCTACTCTTCCAATACAGGATTAATATCTCAAATAAATAAAGAATGCAAAAAACTTCACACCAAAAAGTAAAATGACCATATTAATAAATGGGGAAATGAATTAAATTTCTCACAAGAAGAAATACAGATGACCAACAAACATGAAAAAAAAATGTTCAACATCATTAGCAGATAGGAAAATGCAAATAAAACTACACTGAACTTTCATTTCACACCAGTCAGAATGGCAGTCATTAAGAATACAAACAATAATATATTCAGGACAGGATGTGGAGAAAAAGGAATACTTTTACACTGCTAGCGATTATAAATTAGTGCAACTGCTATAGAAATCAGCATGGAGGTTCTTCAAAAGACTAGTAATGGAACCACCATGTGACCCAGCTATATTTCTCTTCAGTATTTATACTGAAGAATTAAGATCATCATAATACAGTGATACATGTATACCCATGTTAACAGCAGCACAATTCACAATAAGCAAACCATGGAACCAGCTTAGGTGTCCATTCATGGGTGAACGGGTAAAGAAAATGTAGTATATAAATGCAATGGAGTTTTATCCAGTCATAAACGAAAATGAAATTATGCCATTTGCAGGAAAATGGATGGAACTAGAGATCATTATTTTAAGCTAAATGAGTCAGCTCAGAAGGTCGAGGGTCATATGTTTTCTCTCATACATGGAAGCTAGAGAGGAGGAAGGAAAAGAAAGTTTGGGGTGTGGGGGTCTCATGAAAATCAAAGGAAGATCAGTAGAGGAGAGGGATCAGGGGATAAGAGAAAGGGAGGGAGGGGGAGCTGCTGGGCAGTGATATTGATCAAATTACATTGCTTTATTATGTGCATGTATGAATAAGTAACAGCAAATACCATCATTATGTACAACTGCAATGCGCCAATAAAAATGTGGAAAGAGAGAGATGGGGGAAGTATTATTTGAGTTTGTCGTGACACACAAGTGAAAGTAAATTAGGACAAGAAGGAGGTGAAGGGTGGGAGGAAGTTCAGAGTAAGTAGACAATCCTGGCTTGTTTGGGGCACTGCAAAGGCACATTGCATTTGAATCTGTCAGCTGAAGTAAATAAAGTCGGAGAGGGGTCTAGACCCCCTGGAGCTGTGCTAGGGAGACGGAACTTCATTTGACTTGCTGTGGGATGTACTGAAAGACATTCATTCCATAATCCTCACATCAACCCTGCAAACCACATGGCATTACCCCTAATTTATTCAGACAAACTGAGGTTTCAGGAGAGCAACTGAAATGTTAGGATCTCATCTAACTTTGAAGCAGCCAGTTGAGCCTTGAATACCACTCCCTGAACTTTCCGACCTCTCATCTCCCCTTCTCCCTTGCTGGGACGTTCTGGCCTCCAAGGCATGCTTTCCTTCAAGATGGTTCAGATGTTGGGCTTCAGTGCTTAGCCTCCTCCATGATGGCTGGGTCCTCAGGCCTTTCCTTGGCTGTCTTTGTTTTGCCCTATACCTGCCATAAATGCCACCTCTTGAGAGCACCCTATGTGAAGTGTCTCCTCACCTCCATTTCTCCACCCCCTTATTTCCAACTAAAATCTAACTTCACAACACTATTTTCTGAAAATTTCCTTTGGAATATATTTACATGTTTTCCTCTTGTCTTTAGGTCATAAGCTCCATGAACTCTGGACTGTGGTTGGTTTTATTTGCTACCATCTGACTTGCATGCAGCATTCTCAAGGATGCAGAGATAAGCTAAACCACTTCACATTGTTGTCTGTGTTACCCAAGACTTTATATTTCTTTAACATCTTTATTTTACTTCCTTTCAGAGATGATCTGAATCGCATTTTATATTGGAGAAAACGCACAGTTCTTGGAGAAACTAGTCCCGACAAATTGAGTTGGAATATGAGGAAGTAAAGATAACAGTCAAGAATTTTACAGTTGTGATGGTTTGGATATGAATTGTTCCCTGAAAGTTCCTGTGTTTATGTAGAACTACTCAGAAGTAACACTATTAGATTAGGAGAGCTGTAACCTAATCAGTCCATCCTAGATTGAATGGGCTGACTGGGTGGTGACTGAAGGCAAGTGGGGATGGCTGGAAGGCATGGGTCACTGGGGGTGTGCCCGCAAGGGTGCATCTTCCCTGTGGCCCTTTCACCCTGCTGCTTTCTAACCCCACAGGAGCTGGGCATTTGTACTTTGCTAGGCCCTTGCCTTCGGATGTGCTGCCTCACCTTGGGCCCAGAGCAGTGGGCCATCTGTGGAGTAAATTGAAACCATGAACTTTCCCTCCTCCAAGTTGTTCTTGTTGGGTATTTTGATGCCAGCGATGCAAAAACAAGAGTTATGTGACCTCATATATAATCTCAGCTTATATTTTTGGTTTATAGATGGAAAATTGGAGCACAGAATTTTAAGTGCCGTAGTTTAATGATTATATGTAATTGAGGAATTTAGGTCTTCTGAATCTATTTTTGCGTTTTTCCTGTGCAGAACATTTAAAAAAATTAAATAAGGGAAAAATGAAGTTTCTTCCATTCAAAGAAATATTTAACCACTTTCAAGGAATTTTATTGATGGAATTTGTAATGAGTCATGATTTCTACTTGATAATTGCTCAATCAAACAAAAGTTTGATTATGTTGAATTATGTTGAACTCTATTATCTGGCACAAGCTGTGGAATACAAATAAGTTTTATTTCTACTAATCTGCTTCTGGGGTGCTACTTCGATGCCATTGCACCTTTAGTCATTATTTTCAACCTACATATAAAATGCTCTGTTGACTCATGTTCACCTTTAAATTTAAAAGCTCAGATTTGCATTGCTAATTAAAATCCCCACACTGCTTGGACAAAGTTTCAGAAGATAGATCTGTGTTCCTCTGCACAGCAAACAAGGTCATTTGTGGAAGCACAAGGGCATATTTATTCAGATCTGATCACCATCCCACTGGGAAAGCAGTTTGCGAGACATGCTGACATTGGGTTTATGAATCTCTGATGTCACACACAATTGCCTTTTTCTGTACTGATGGTGGAAAAGGACCTGCTAGGCCAGAGGATTCCAGTCCATGATCTGAATGGAGTGGGTTATTCAGATGTCTTTCTTGTCTGACAGATTTTGATGGGTAATGCGATCCCGGGACCACCACCTTCGTGGACTCCTAGAAGCTTAGGTGAAGTGCAGCCTGACAGTTTAGATCCAGGGGGACAGCTGCAGGAGATGACCAGCGCAGGGAACCTGAGGTTCCTCTTATTAATTGAGCAAGGCCAGGGGTCTTCAGTCATGTGGTGCCCTTCTTGAATCAGATGCTCGTACAGCCAAGGTAGAAGTTCCTGCTCCAGGTGCCCTTGCATCAGGACCTGCAGCCCAGGAAGGGGGTTAATGGAGGAGCGGAAAAGCTTCTGCAGCTTTTGGAAGCCACACCTCCAGGGCCATTTCTACCCTAACAGATATGGGTATTTCTGTTCTGTTTGTGGTTGATGAGTTCTTCTGGTGATAATTTTTTTATGCTCTTTTAACTCAAGATAGCTATACAGGATGATCATTTTAAAAATCCAAATGTGTCTTCAGATGAGAATTTCCTCCTTTGTTTGAAATGCTGTATATGAAAATGTTGGATGGCATTTGAAATCCATTCATATGTCACAAGCACACACAAAATGTCCTCATTATTTCCATCAGTGAAAGGAGAGCAAGGTGTTCTGGGTTCTGCAATTTAATTTCAGCTGTTGCCATGTGTTGAGTAATTGTAAAAATGGTTTTCATTTTATTATCATTTACTCAGACAAAGATGGTTTTTAGTTATTTCAACTACAAAAACTCTGAAAAGAGTTTCATTAAATATATCAATCAGAAATTGTGTGTGGCCAATTCAAGCATAAAATTCCTTATAAAAATTTTCACCCTAGAAGCAAGTTCAGTTTGCCTCCTAGAATTTTGATGGAGTTTTATTAAGATGTTTCATACATGTTTAACCTTTAATATCTTCCACAATACTTTGCAGTTTATTTTCTTATCATAATTGTATTTTACAAAGGAAATTTAATGAAATTTTCCCTACTTCTAATGTAAGTACTCTAAATAATAGCATGGTGTTTCCTACTTCAGCAAAAATAAATCCTGTACTACACCAAACCACACTGAAGTAAATAGTACTTTCATGGTTTCCTATTGTGGTAATAATAATGATCCTTGTTACAAGTGATTTACAGTTTATTTGAACAGAAAACCTTCACCAGCTTACACAGCAATCTGGCATGTGAGGCAGATTATTTTCTGTCTTTGTAAGGAAGAGGATGGAGAAGGCAGTGAGACTGAGTCTTCCCCACAGCCATGCAATATGGAAATGACCCAGCTCTGTTGCTTTCCGCTCCTGTCTGTGCTGTGCAAACCTGTATAAAATTCTTCAAGAAGAGACATGGCTTTCTGCCTAACCCAGAAAATCAAGATGAAGCTGCTGGTTATGACTATGGTTACCATTTTTATTGTTTTTCAAAACTGTGTGGTCCCCGAAATCCCTGCAAGTGTTCACCTTAGCATCTTACTAAACAGGAAGGGAGCAGGAACGAGTCATCTTTCCTCATGGAGAGGATACTTGGCTTTCAGGCAACGGGGATCTGGCTGATAGAAAATGGTGCTTCACCAAGGCTCAGCAAGATAGGTGCATGACTGGTGCGAGCGTGAAGTGACAAACTCAGGAGGAAGGCAGTGCACACCTGTGCAGATGCCTGTTCCCAGGCCACTTGAAGGGTGGAGCTGGGCTTTCAGACGTCAGCAATAACCCCGCTCCAGCTTTATCCCGTGACTCTAAGACATCATGTTTCAGCGTATCTCAAATCTCTCTTCTCCTCCCACCTCGCCCTCTCTTCCCAAGTCCACACTGTGACAGCTCCTCCACGGTCTCACTGCCTCCTTCCTCTTTTTCTATTCTCTCTCCAGGTTCTCTGACAGCTCTGTTCTGCTCAACAACTTAATGCACAGGAAATAGTCTAAGCCGTTCTGGGAGCTTCCTATTTGGTTTTCTGGTGAAGGCAGAAACCCCCAAAACAGACTTCGGGGCTTTCTTGATCCCAGCGTCTGTCTGTCTGTCCATCTTCATGGGCCCCACAAGTCATCTTTTATCACACCCCCCAGGCAGCTGCTCTTCATTGGCAGTGGCCTCTGCTTACCATCACTGCTCTGTACAGTTTCTGCTTCTCCCTTCTCAGGAGCTTTCTTTCTTAATGTAGCCACTTCACTGCGTATCTGCAGAGCCTCTTATCCTGACACTCTGAGTTAGTTGACAACTCCTATTATCAGATCGGAAAAGATGACATGCTTTTCCCTAATCATACTTTTCACATTTATAGTTTTCATCTACTTGATGATAATTTAATTAATGTGTTTTTTCTCACCAGATCATTTAAGTTCTATGAAGTTTTACACTTGATCTTAGCCAAAAGGCCAAGAAGTGATCTATGAAGAAGTTTTTTTTTTTGCCATCTTTTTTGTAGTCAATTTTTTTAATTGAGAAATTTATTTGCTGTACAATCATACAAGTTTTTAACAAAATAATATAAAATGCATATAGATTCTGAGGACTAGATTTACCTCCAAGAGTGCCCCCCAATTACCTACCCTTATCCCTCCCTTTCTCTTCCCGAAACATCTCTAAAAATGTCTTAGGTTGTATGACATTACACCTTATCTGTATTTAAAACATGACAGTAGACCTCCTTTCTCAATGGCCAGGGTCTAGCTCTAGCCTCCACAGATGAGTGAAGACATTCGACCCATGGTTCTCTGGATTATGCTAACTTCACTCAGCATGATTTCTTCTAGCCATCCATTTACCTTCAAAGGCTGCAATATCATTGTTTCTATTTGCTGTGTAAAATTCCATGGTATATATGTACCACCGTTTTTGGATCCATTCATCCAGGGAGGGACATAAACTGACCATTGTGGCCCAAGGGTCCAATATTGGGTCTGGACCAGTGGAAATGCTTAGTACAAGCAGCTGCTTATCACTGTTCATATATTAGTGGATCCAGCTGATGCCCTTGTGATGAACTGCTTGTCATTTGTCGCTTCTCCTTTACCCAACTTTGGTTCCTGCCATGCACGCTGTGGCAAACTGATTATTGCATCTATCACCTGTGCCCCACCACGGCCTGCTGTGGGGACAGGAGCCAGGAGTCAGCATGGTCTTGTTGACCCCAATGCTGAGAAGCAAGGCAGTAACCAGCTCAAATCAGACCCCGCTGACCTCAGGAAGCTCCAGCTTCCCAAAGACTGTCTTGGGGAGGGGGTACCAAGCTCCAGGGAGGAGTCAGCAAATCATTGGGTGAACTTGAACCAGTTACAGGCAAAGAGCTGGCAGGCAATTTTCTCACCATTTCCCCTCTGAGCCAGTGAAACACAGAGACCCGTTCAGTTTTTCCAGGGATGTCCCCCATGACCAATCAACCCCCTATATTTTTGTCTGAAACTCAGACCAGTTTAGTAATATGCACCTTTCATTTGTTTCCCTCTTTCCCTTTCTCTTCCTTATTCCTTTCTGTTATATCTAGGCATTATACCCCCATTAAAGGTCAGTCATTAATTTTTTGTCTTGAGCTATTTCTAGGAAACCCAGGCTTAGATATTTATCCTTGTTGTTTTACATATAATTATCTTTTCCCATGTGGGGCATCCACTTAAAGCATCAGAAAATACTGGAGCTCATTCATTGATTTTTTAGTTAAATATTTATTAAGGGCATGGTAGGAGATAGACATTTCAGGACTCTGAGTTAGGTAGAGTGTATAGTGAGTTATTCTTGAACTTTAACAGGTCACCTGTAAGGCCGGTGGGAAGGGAAAGCAGACAAATAAGTAATCAATAGATCAAAATGCTCAATGAAGAAATGCCAAGTAACTTCATGCAGGGCTCTCAGGAGGGGTTGCCCAGGGACACTAGTATGTGAGGTGACTCCTAAAGGTTGAGGTGAGATTTTTCCAAAAGATAATGTGGGCCAGGGAGGGAGAAAGTGGGAATGCTGTTTGGATAGAAGGAGGAACAGCCACGTGCACCGAGACGGTGTGGTACATTCGGGAAATAGCAAGAGTGCGTTAGGATGAAATGAAGCTGGGGGACATTAAGCTCAGAGCTAGAAAGAAACATTAACTTCCATTGTGGTCTGGCAACCACATTTCTGAGCAATGTGATCATGAAAATCCATTAGAATAAAATGAAGATGACTGAGGGGCCTGTTGTAGATATATATATTTTACTTGTTCCTGCTTTATTCCATAGGGTTTCAGAAACTCTGAGCTGCCTAAGTTCAGACAGAAAGAATGAGTGTGGATCACAAAACATGGTGTTTAGATCAGGTAGGACATGTACAGAGGCTGCTTATCCCTAGAAACCCGGTCACCAGCACATCTAGCTTAGCTGACACTGGGAGCAGATGTGGTTTTGGTACTTCCTTCCTCTGTAGGGCAGATGTAGGGCAGAATTATTTTCAGTAAAAAACATGAAATGAAATTAATTTGTTCCATAGATAAACTAAAACCTGTACATGCCAAATAAAAACATTACACCTTACATTTCACATGGTTTCAATGCTTGAAATTCTAAGCAGAAATAATCCTGCCGTGAGTTCACAGGAAATGACAGAACTGAAGCAGCTCCAACTCCTTTTCTTCACCTTTGCCCCTGTGGGCTATTCCTGTTTATTTTTCTCCTGTTGGTCAGCTACAGCACTATGCATTTCCACAGAGGTTGGCAGTACTGACCCCACATGAACCTGCAATGGGTCCAAGTGATTCCTAATCAGTACAGACTTACTCTCAGAGTCAATGTGTGCTGCTGGGTCTGCCTGCCAGGGAAAAGTCTTTGAAGTATTGTTAATTAACTTCTTTCTTTAATTAATGGCCAAAAAGTGTGTCCATCTGAGGCTTATGCACACGTTAATAAACTCAACACTAATCACAGCAATTGTTTAGAACTTAAAGCAATGAATAATTGGGGGATTGTGTATTTTCTCCTTGATATAATTTACAATTGCTTGAGCATGGTGACAATAAACACAGATGACATTGGGTCAGTGTATTGTTTTGAAATTCTTTAAGACATTGCACTTCCAGATTGCCTGCAGGCCGGGCAGTCTGCTCCCTGCCCTGGTCCTGCTGTGAGGGCCTCCAGGACCTCTGTGCATGGCTTCTGGAGTTGTAGGAATGGTTCAGATCCTGCCTCCTCCACTTCCTAGCTGTGTGCTCTTTGGAAGTTGTTTACACTCGAAATAATGCAGCTATGTTAGTAACTACCTCTTAAATCATAGTGAAGGATGCTTACTTTCATATGCTTCTATGAATGCCTGACATAGTAAACTCTAATAAACATCAGTTTTTGGATTATGGGGTTTAAGAGGGTAAAGGAAACCCAGAGAAAGAATGAGCTATGGCAGAGACAGGACAGAAGCTCAAATTCGCCCTATTTTAACTCAGTTTGCTACTCTCCCAGTGCTATGGATTAATATCATCACAGTGGCAAATTGAACTATTGCTTAGCAGGACCAGAAGACTCAGAACTGTGAGTATGGAAACAGTCATTCTGGGGAAACTGTTTTTTGCAATGATCACTTACTAGTTTTCCAGTGATAACAAGGCATATGAAGTCCTCAAACTCAGTTTGGCATGAAGTGTTATTGTAAGGAAAATGAGATGACACTTCCCTCACAGCCACTTACTGTGTGAACCTACTGGCTGCTCAGAATTCCATGTCTTTGCTGCTGACCACTAGAAATATGATGTGGCTACCAGCACATGCCATGTATATAATTTTAAAATTCTAGTAATCACATTTCCAAAAGTACAAAGAAACAGTTGAAATTAATAATGCATATTAATCCAACATGACCAAATATTATCAGCATCTAATTATCATAAAATTTAGTAATGGGATATTTTATGTTTCTTTTTATCTTATCTAGTTTTGGCACCTGGTGTATACAGTACACTAAAGCATTTCCCAATTTAGATTAACCACGTTGCAAATGTTCACTTGGTGCAGGTTACTAGTGGCTACTATTTTAGATGGTGCAAATCTAGTTACCCTAAAAGGCAGAATATAAAGAAGTATAAGAACTCTGTGATGATGCCGGGTACCACATTTCTATTCTGGGCAGTCAAATGAAACAAGGGATGTCAGAGGGGTCGTGAACCTTCACGTATTTGATACAATATAGATGAATATCATTTAAAAAATAAAACAAACTTTTTGTTAAAACTGTGCATTAGAGTTTCATGTAAACATAATCAGAAGCACACTTTTTACTGATGAACAAATATATATATATATATATATATATATATATATATCCTTATTAGTCATATTTTAAGATATGTGACCAGCCAGTTTCATTGTATTTTTTTTCCTCTTCCAACTAGGAACTTTATAATGAAATTGAGCATTCTGCTATAATGGTTATCATTAGTAATTTTTTTCTACTTTTGGCTCCTATTTATTTTTGTTTTAATTATCTTTGCCTAAATAATTTAGTTGTAGTCATTTTTATTATTGCTTACTGAACATTATTTGAGGAGAACAATATATAAAGAAATGAGTAAATGACGCATTCTGAAAAGTTCCTCTTCCTATTTAGTTTAGAGAGAATTTGGGTCAGAATGAATCACAACCCTATGTGAGACATGACTTAGAGTTTGGTATTTGTAGGATAGTAATTCATCCTCAGGCTATAGTTTCAGAGTTTGTTAGAGCCTGGGCAGGCTGAGAGTGACCTAGTCTGACTCCCTTGTATAATCAAGTCCCAGAGAACTTCAGCAATTTCTTCGAAGGCTGCAAGATGGTTACTGGCAGAGTTAGACTGTGACTAGTCTTCAACTCAAAATAATGAGCTGCCTCAAAATCTATTTCAAGAAGATTTGGATAAGCTCATCTTCAAAGCTCATCTGTTCTTAGTGGGTGCACAGAGGATGGGACAATTTAAACCTTGACCTTTGCAGGTGTGTCAGACATGCCCAGACTTATCGATTATTTGCTGAAGACGGATTGTGCCACACCTGATTGATCTGTCCTGTGAAGGAGTCTGGGTTTTTTAAATCTCTGATAACAGCACCATTATTCATGTGACATGACACTTCACTGGAAGTTTAGAGTATGAACATTGGTTTTATCAGCTACACTTGATAAAATCATGAGCATGCTAATCGCTGAAATTACTTAATATAATTTGATATTGGCTTAAGAGAATAAAAGTAGATATTCTCATCCTCTACTGGGAAATCAGTTCAAGCCATTTGAAGAGCAGTTTGCTGATATAAATCAAAGGCTATAAAAATGTGTGTAGCCAGTGATAAAAAAAAAAGCTTCTAGAAGTTTTCCTAAGTCACTTATAGCCTCTGCTTGCATATTTACATTACTCAAAGCACTTATTTTGGTCATCATTTCTCATTCTTTTCAGGACCTTGGAGGTAAGGTATGTCCGATGGGGCCCATTTAATACATTGAGAAACAAAATGTGTGCAAGCCCAAATTGCTAGCCTGTAGTCATTCAATAATGGGGAGCATGGGCTCAAACACAAATCTGTCTTCAGATTCAGCACTCTGAACACTATGACAAGTGTTCTATAGAATTTTGTTCCAACTTTAATATAGTCTGTGTTAAGATTTCCAGCTAAAATTCAGTATACCCAGAAAAATCTGTATTTAATTTAAATAGTGAATGAATTTTACCATGTTTCTAAACATTGCATGGCTATCCATATAATACTCAGTGCAAGTTTATCTTCAATTTTATTTGTCACTTATCTGAAATTCATATTTAACCAAATAGATTCTGTTTTTACTGCTGACTCTCTAGCCCTGTTTTGTGAGCCAACATTCCTGGTCTCAAGGTAACCACAGAAATGACAAGGGTCATTAGAAATACTGCTCAGCCACAGTCTTGACCCAAAACAGGGCACCAAGAGTGGTCCAAAGTTGGTGAGGTCTCAAGTAGTAGACCCCTCACTCAAGTTCATCCAGACAGAGCACAACAGATGTCCTATGCAATCACACAAAGCAAATTCTTCTCTCTCTAAGAAGGAATAGTTAAGCTGTTGAAGGATTAGGCAGTGGTGCCAAATAAGGAGACAAGAAAATCTACTGTCTCTTCATGAAATATTATGAGCGAACAGTCAAGCACCTGAGGAAGAGAAAATGTATTTACGGCGGTGAGGAGGTAAAAATGACCCCTAGATCAAAGTGAATTTATCTGTTGGACAGAAAATTGAAAGGGATGGTGGAAGATAAAGACGAGCAGAATGTGAATTGATGCCAATACTATATAATTGTTACAGAAATGAACAAGCATAACAGGTACACAGTCTTGCCAGGTTTCCTGGAAACAAACTTGCTCCGTATGCAGGAGCTGATTGGAGTGCACTGTGTGGAAGTTAAGGGAGACAGAAAGGGACGAGGAAGAAGTTAGAGCTCTCAGCACGGAGAACTCAACCCAAGGCTTGGGAATCTGGGGATGGAATGGTTCTTCAGGGTTGTCTCAACTTGAAGCATGAGGATGGAGTTTTGTAGCTCTGTGTAGACCAGTCATTGAATGTGGGTTATTCCAGAGGGGCTTGCAATCTTGAGAGAGACGCAACTCTTTGGCTGAAGGTGGTTTCCAGAGAGATACAGAGTGGCCATCTCTATGCAGGGTCTGTTGGCACCTGGGAAGAGAGTGTGACAATCCAGAAGGGCATGTGTGGGCACCTCACAGAATTCACTACAATCTACTCCTTGCTCTGCTCAGATCTATCTGCTTCTGGTGCTTTGTTTAGCCCACCTGAGACCAGCTTCTGCAGGAGGATGATTAGTGGCTTTTTGCAAGGAAGCATAAGGTTTAACATTCTCCACAAGGACCTACAGCCCTTGCTTCTGAAGCTGTCCTGGGGTGAACCACATCATCTTTATTGCCTGTCTAGTTTCCCTTCACCTTTACTTAGCACCTACACAGGCTTAGGTGTCAGTGTCAGAAACCTTCACCTACGTGGGATCTGGCTCATGTCACCATGCTGTTCTTGGGCTGTGGTTCCAGTACTTGACCATTTACTGCCAAGATTTGGCAAGGAGTACCAATGATGCTCCATGACCCACTTGAGTATTAAATTCATTCTTCTTCGTGCCCATTGTGAAACCATAGGGATCTGTTACAGACAATCAGGATCAATTATCTCATTAGTCCCTGCCTATGTAGCAGTCTAGTATCTTAGCATAGGAAGTCAAAATGACCAGTTGGCAGCCACAGCCTAAAGTTCTATGGGACTTGTGCTTTGTCTCCCGGAGGGGCATTTGGGTGTGAGGATGGCTTGGGCAAAGGGGGTGACTGATGTAAAGGGAGCGTGCCTTCTATTTCATCTAAACCAGTGCAGATATATTTGGGGGGAAGCAGATGACAATTTTTCTGCATTTCTATTTGTTTTGAGTCAAGATAATGCCTAGCAACTGGAGAATATGACAGTAGGTACCAGATCATTGAGAAAGAGTGGCAAGAATATAAAGACCTTGGAACTTCCATCAAAGAAGCTGAGATTCAGGGATGTTTCTAACTCTAGCACAGGAATGGAAATGTAACCAGTAAACCATGATCAACATGAACTAGGTGACAGTGGTAGCTGATCTGGATTTGGAGCAAGGCTGGAGCATGAGACTTTGCCTTTGTTATAGAAAGAGCAGAGGACATGATATCAAACAGATCTAAGCACAAAGCTCAGTTCTGCCATCACCCAGCTCCCAGGCCTTCTCAGAGATTCAGCTTCCTCATCTGTGAGAAAGGGGCTATCTTTAGGTCTTACTGTCATCATTATTGTGTACCAAATGATGAAGTTTAGAGATGTAGGTAAAATCTACATCTTACCATCTGGACCGATTCTGCTTGTTAGATGCCATCTCCCGTATATTTTACTGGACTCATCAGCTAGCCCTTGAGATAGTACTTTAGAACAATTCCTATCTAGGAAACTAATGGAGATGGGAAAAAACAACAAAGGGAGAAATAATCTTCCCTAAGTCATCAGTCTCATTGATCTTCACATATGTTTGACATGAAAATGGCAGATGAAGAGATGCTGGATCTCAGACCCTCAGTTAGTAGAAAAGCAGACTATGGACATCTTGTTGGTAAGAGCATTACATGGTGAAGTGAAGAACATAAACTACACAGTGGGACTTCAGGGAAATCAAAGGTCAATGTGATATAATATGCTGCTTTTATGAATGCTCATTTGAAACTAGGAGACATTATAGACAATAATCTCAATTATACTTTGGGTCAAAACAACCGAGTTTTAGAAGAAAGTACCAAAAAAACCAACCATTTTAGCTCATTTCATTTTTATTACAACTTGATGAAAGGAATATCATTTGGTAAACAAGCATGATGACAGGTAAGACCAAATGAAAGGAACGAAACAACTGCCACATAGCTAGAAGAGGCAGGTTTCCAGCCAGCATGGGTGTTGTACTTCCAAAGCTCATGCTAATGCCACTGTTCTGTGCGCCTTCAGTCCATGCCTATACCTTCCTTCTGTGGTAATTTTTATTTATGAGGAATTTAAGAAATTGAATAAGAAAATGAATATTTTCAAAGTGTGTTGTGAGTTGTATGTGTATGACCTCCCCAAAGCCACATGTGTAAATCTAACTCCTCCGAATGATGGTATCAAGACATGTAGGCCTCTGGGACATAGCAATTCATGAGGATGAAGTACAACTCTCTTCCACTGTCTTCTTGCAAGAAGGTGCTATGTATGAACCAGAAAGTGGGTCCTTACCAGACACAGAATCTCCTGGTGCCTATATTTTGAAACTTCTAGGCTCCAGAACAATGGGAAATGAATGTTTGTTGTTAAGCCATCCAAACTGGGGATTTGTAACAGCAGTCAGACAGCTTAAGACATAGCGATTCTTAGCATATGTATAATGTTAACTTGGGTAAAATACTTAATACCTGTGGGTTGGAATGAACTAAAAGAACAGCCTGCATGTCATGTTCTTCAAACAGTCGGAGCAAAACCGTGGATTGAGGGTCTACCATGTTAAGCTTGTCTTCCGCACGAGGATATTTGGGTCTGTGTCGTATTCTAAGAGTCTTTATTAAATACAAAAATTAAGCAGTTCTATGTCCCACAAAAGCTCCTTAAACTGTTTTCCAAATCACTTCACAATTCCTTTGTGCATTTTTAAATTGAATTAATGTAATTTAAATGTCACTCTTTTCGTTGACAATTCCATTGCATGGTCTACATTGTTTTTATCCTATTACCATATTATTCCCATTCTCACTTAGCCTTTCTCCTTTTTCGCTGCTATTATTTATCTTTCTGATGATTTCTTAAATTAATTTACTTCTTGGTATAAATAGACAATTTACAATTGTATAAATTTATGGGGTACAAAGTGAAATTATGCTTTCTGAATACAGTGCAGAATAATGAAATTAAGCTAATTAGCATATCCATTATCTCAAATATTTACATTTTTTTGGGGTGAGAACATTTGAAATTTACTCTCTTAGCCAGTTTGAAATCTACAATACTTTATTATTAACTAAATTCACCATGTTGTATAATAGAACTAAAACCAGAAAAACATAAAATGTCTTTCTCCTAAGATTTGCACCCTTTAGAATTAATCTTCCTGATGATTTTGAATGGTATCACCAAATATATTCATAAAAATTCCATCCATATAGTTGTCAGGACAGGTCTCTGATTATAGGTGTTTGCCATCTGTACCTCTGAACTTTACTATTGTCTTCAATGCTGTTTTTTTAAAAAGAGAAAGAATCAATTTTATATTAATTTTATTTATTTTTTTCATCTGCTTTTTGTTTTTCCAACACTTTATTGTGCATGTGGCACTGGGTTTCAAACCTGAGTCCTTGCACATGCCAGGGAAGTGCTCTACTACTGAGCCACCTCTCCAACCCCCGTTTTTAATGCTTTTGAACTAGTAAAGCAAAACAAACCGAAGATTCCACCTACTAGAGTCTCAAGGTGTGGCTGGAAGAGAGGTTAAGACATGCCAAACATCTGTAGGTGCTACAGTCTAGGTGAGACCTAAACATTGATGGAGCACTCAGTGCCCATGTGATTTGGTCTGGGAGAGTCAGTAAATACATTCCAGACCCAGTGCTATACAAGCAGGGTCTTGTGGATTACATAGGACTTTCATGACAGAGAACTTGGGGAGGATGACCACTCCTATGTACCTGGGGATTGGCTGACAACTGTAGCCAATTGGAGCAGACAATGACTATGTCCCCTGGGGTGAAAGCACAAGATGATAAAGTGAGTTGCAAAAGACAAGGTCAACCCAAGAAAGACTGGAACTCGTCCTTCAAGAGGTTGTCATAAAAGATGAGCCTTAAGGTGGATGGACAACAGGGCAGGAGATAAGTTCAAGGTCATGGAGGACTTTATGTGACATACTGAATGGTATTTTTCACCCCTTATGTACTCAGTGGATGACTCTGGTGGGTTTTTGAGGGAATGGGCATAGGACTATTTAGCTGACTGTGGAGAAGAAGTTGAAAAAAGAGGCTGAAAGGAAATAAATTAGTTAGCTAGATATTCAAGTATAACAGGCAAAAGGTGAATTTCTGAACATAAACCGGATAAGAGAAAATCGCCAGAGTCCCTGCTTTCCCAGGGCTTGCCTTGCGTTTTTTGGAGTGGTGGGATGGGCACAGAGCATCTTCATAATACCAGTAACAATACTTAAAAATTTTATAGTGCTTTAACAAAAGCCACCACATCAAGCCAAGCTTTATTGAGAGCATCCTTTAACCACACCTTGTGCTCAGTGCTGGCGTGGTTTATCTCAACATAATTTGGTTCTTCCAACATGAAGGGAATGACCATGTACGATTCCCATTTTGCAGAGGAAGAAAACAGCCCGAATGTCTAATGGGTTATTCAAGCCCATGCATCCAGGGAGAACAGGATTTGTACATGAGTTAACGTCACACTCCTGTTCTAGCCTTTCTTCAGTGTGTGTCAGATCTGTCAAGTGTGAGCCGTGTGGGCAGCTCATTGAGATGATTGCAGAGGCCTTTGGCCTGGGTCCTGAAAATTGAAGGATGGGCTCCAAGAAGCAGAGTTGTAAGGGTTGGATATGCCTGACGGCAAAGACAAGGTGTAAGCCTTCATTTCATTTATTTTACCTCTTTTCTGTCCTGAGAGCTGTCATTGTTAAATATGAAAGGTGGTTACTGTCAGCTTTGATGGAGCACTCAGTGACTATTTGATTTTCCCCAGAAGAGTCAAGAAATACATACCTGAGAAAAATTATATTTGAATGAATATCAATTCCCCCTATAATTCCTGGAAGGATATAACTCTGGTTTTAACTAATTCATTAAATGTTTTTTTCATCTCTAGTCTATTCCAGGAGCTAGAGTGGGGGCAGTGGTCCTAACACACATGACTCCACAGTCTGTCTTTGTGAAGGAGGTCACTGTTGAAGTCAAGAGATTATCAACTTGGAAATCACAGGACCTGGGTTTGAATTCTGACACCAACACTTTGTAGCTGGTTAGCTTTGAGAGTGTCACTTAATCTCAGTGACCCTTAGCTTCACCATCTGTGCAATGAATAAATTAATAGTGTACAAATTTCAGGGGTGCTGTAAAGAAAGTTTGGAGTTTGTATGGTGCAAAGTAGATGGTAAATGGATGGTAGTTATTGTTGATGTTATTACTTTGGGTCTCTTGATCTAGGAAGAAGTGTGAAGAGGAATGACCAAGTGTGGACCCTCCTTCAGACGTCAGGATGTGAGAAAAGGTGAGCCTTTATATAAAGGGGAGTTCCCAGCAGGATTCAGAGTGTTCAGAGGTGATGCCTTCAGGAGTCCTGGTGGCCTCTAGCGCCCCCCACCTATCACTGTACTGAGGAGGACACAGGGCACCAAAAGGAGATTTGCTTTTTTATAACTGTTAACAGTCTGTTCCTTTCAGCCATTGACAACACAGAACATTGTCCTCCAGTGAGAGAAGGAATGATCATACACACACAGGCAAGAGGAAGTCAGATGCCAGCTGAGTGCAGAATGGGGGCAGAAGAAAGAACAGGTGGGACGCATAGTTCATATTCCTCAGAGAAGAAAAAGTACACTGATGGCAGAGTTTGACAACCTAAAAAAAGAAAAATGAGCTCATATATGGCCTTTAAGATGACGTCAAGGGAGAGGGTAAGAGTATGAAACAGGACTCCAGGTGCAGCCCCGGTGGGATTCGAGGTTGGGTGGTGGCTCAGTCTTTCCTCTCCAGATACCTCTGCCCGTATTGGTCCTGTAGGAAGATGGACTGAATTAGTGCACTACGTCAGTCCAGGTGCTCCAAATACTATGGAAGAAATCAATAGCTGATTCCAGAAGTCAAACTCAGAACACGGAGAACCTTTTTGAAGAGCAAGTGAAAAAGGCTATTTTGTCCTTCCTGTTCTTTTCTAAACAGGCTGGCTCTGTTATCCGTTGCACTCTGCCATTTAAGAGGTTGTTTCCAAAATACACAGCAAGCCTTGCCACCTGTTTATTCACAGCCCCTTCTTTTACTTTGAGCTTGCAGAGGTGCCCAGGAAGGACCACCTGGACATATGAATGGTTAGAAGTTCAAAGTCAAGGTGATCAGATCTGTCTCAAGCCTGAAATGAGAACTTGGCACCTGGTGCAATTGCAAGAGGGGAATCCACCCCAAAGGATAGTGCCCTCTGGTGTGGCTAAGCCAGGGGGCATGAGTACTGAAATACTGGGAGCCACACACTCTGATAACACCTCTGATGTCCCCAGCTGAACTCACCCCCACCCCGACCTCCACTCACATTCCTCCCCATCAAAGACAAAGACTGTGACTGCTCTTGTTCACATCACACAATTTGTCAATGGAATCACTTGCAAGTTCCTTCGTACATGTCCAGATGCAACCACACTCATCATATCCGATGGCATACTTGGTGGTGCAATCACCATCTCACTCTGAACTTCTCCATCCATCCTTGCTCCCACCTGGAAAAGTTTGTCCTGTGATCCTTTAAACAGGTGAGGAGATCGTGTCACTTTACCACTCAAAGTGCTACGATGACTTCCCCTTTTCACTGGGTAAAAGTCAAAGCCCTTACAAGGGTCTGCAGAGGTCCAGATTACAGGAACTAATCTGGTTCCTGTATGTGGCCTCTCCTACCGTGATTCCCTGAGCTCATTTCACTTCTATTATGCTGCACATTCTGTTGCATGACTGTTGCGTGAATCATTTGTACTCGCACAGTCCCAAGAGAGAAGACGCTGTTCTGATAGAGGGCCTGAAACTGATGTCGGAAACCAGGGTGGATGCACTTACTTCGCCTTTGGGGGGTTTAAGTTAATTACATCTATGAACCTCCAATGGAAATGGAAGAAATACCATTGTGCCTAGTGAACTAAGTACTCTAACATTGTAAGGGATGATTCTCCTTTGGAGTAATCTTTCAGATCGCTAGGACTTGGGAAAGAATGCAAAATTATAGAGAAAGGACTCTAAGATTATTTATTTTAAACATGAAACACCTTTCCTCTATTTTAGCCTGTTATGAAAAGCATAGGAGCTCAAAATTCTATAAAATATCGAGGTCTGCATTACCAGTGCCCACTACTATCAGTGTCCTTTTCTTCTTGGACATTTGGCAGACTGGACTCCCTGGCAGCCTTGCTGCTGGGTGGGGTCATGTAAGGAGTCCACTCCCGTGAAGCAGGAGGGAGACAGTGCTGTCTGCTTCCAGGTTGAGAACTTCCCACACAATTCCCAGGTAGGTCTTGTCTCCTCTGAAGCATTCATAGTGAAGATCTCAGATTGAGTTGGCAGCTTCATGAAGAGTTGGCAAACCCAGGCCAACACTGCATGAAGGAGAAATCGACTTTTAGATGGAGTCTCAGGATTTAGAGTGCTTCTTAAGGAGGCGCACTAGAGACAATTCCCATAAATGCAGGAGTCTGGATGCTGCAATTCTAAAGCCCTCTTCCCTGACTCCTGACACCAGACTCCAGGGACAGTTTCTTATTTGCCTCTAGGCATAATTTGGCCCCTGCGTATCTTCCCTAATATATAACTTTTTCTAGTTAGAGTCTCTGTTCCTGGGGGAGAAATTGCTGTGGATATGAAAAATACAGTTTCCTTTAAGTGAGTGCTTTGTGGTATTTTTTTCCTGATTGTTTTCATTTCTTAGGATACTTTGGCACAATTGGTAATATCAGTATACATACCTCCCTTCCTCAGAAATGACACAAGCACTTTAGAAATCTGTAGCTCTTCTGATCATTCATTCCACCTGTTGATTTTTAGAAGGGTTCTCATTATTTTCATTCTCCTAAAATGATCAAAATCATTGTTGCCTGATTACTTTGTATTAGTCAAATTTATTAGAGACACAGCAGGCCCTTTCTCTATAAAACTTAACTGTAAAAAAAAGTCAATGTTTCATGCTTTCTTTGCCTTGGCAGGCTCTGAAAGGTAGACAAGAAAGGAAAATGTTGAAGTAAACAATGCCCAATTCATTTCCCAGACTCTTAGTCAGATAAGATGTTTTTCCTTCCATGGAAAAGTTGAGGAACCAGGAGAGAACAGTAGAGCTACACTTAAGGAAGTCCCTCCATTATGGAAACATGAAGCCAAGGGAAAGTAGGTTCCTCTACAGCATCATGTACCTGCCCTGCCAAGAGCCCATCAAAAATTCATTTGGACTTCAGGCCAGTTTGTGTGCATGCATGTGCATGTGTGCCTATGTGTGTGTGTGTGCATGCACATGAGCTTTATTTGGTGGCATGGGGCTACCCAGGCTAATAGGTGGTTTTACAAGTAAGCTCTTTTACCTGTGGTGTACTACCACACATGGAAGAGGTCTCAATTTCACCTCTTCACTTTTTATATCCCACATCCTGGAATCTGAGTGACTTGGACCAGTTGAGGGTTTAGTAGTTGAGCAATCCCTCTCGTTTACTTCAACACTCAGCTATAAGTTTATAGGACTGTTTGCAAAGTTCTCTCTGGGCATAGTGGGCATTTTGAAGCAGGGTAGTGACCCAGGCTGCCCTACTGGTAGAAGCTGGAGACCACTTTCACATGTTCAGCACAATGGTGGCTGCCTGTGCCCTGCGTGGTCCCTAGTTGTGGCGTTTGCTTGCTTTCCCTCTTTCCTTTTCTTTGTTGGTCTGACTACGTGCATGTCTGTCTTTATTTCTGTACTTTGTTTTATCCTCATCTCTTTCCACCTTGCTGCTTCTGTGTTATTCTTTTTTGGCTTCCCCCCGCCCAATTTTAGGACCTTATTGAAAGAGTTTGTTAGTTTTTCCCAGACCCTAGCTCAATCCCTGATACAGAGTAAAACTCATAGAATATCTGTTTAATAAAGGAATAGACTTACCTTTTTATAGCAGAAGCAATTTCTTCTTTGGCCTGAAGTTAAAACTGCATCACCTCTTAGAAGACATCTCTACATCTGTACTGTTCTGATGCCTTCCACATTGCTACTGATGCTATATGGACTGCTCAATCCCTTCTAAAAAACTTTCTATCAGGGAAACCTGATAAACCTGAACAGTCACTGTGGAGGAAACATACTCATATTATTTCTCCTCTGCTGCTGAAGAATTTGAGAAGTTGAACAACTTTTGTTATCAGTGTTTATCAACTTGAGACACATTTTCTCCTCCTCAGGGGATATTTGACGATACCTGGAGACATTTTCAATTTTCATGACAGGGCTGTGGGCTCTACTGGCATCTTCTATGCTAGGGTCCAGGGATGTTGCTAAAACATCACTTAAATATAAATCATCTAATTTTGAATGCCAAGAGGGTTGAAAATGAGAAAGTCTGGGTACAATAGTGTACACAGCTTTCTTTTCATTACATTTAATTGCATGCAGATTTTATTTTGCACACCTCTGCATTTTAAAATTAGAGAACATATGTATTATTTATATATAATTCCTATTTCTTTATCTCTTAATCTGTGAGCTGGGATAATTTATATTTGTGAAAGTTTTGATATATTTTGGCTTACTTGTTAATATTTTGTCTTAATGTTATTACCATCTGCTCCTTTTATTGTTCATCTCTTTCAGATGCTTCATGTCTATACAAGAGGCCATAAATCCTTGTGGGTAAGGAAGAATATGTAGTGAGAAAGTGTTAATTGAAAATTAAATATTTTGGAGGAAGATAACGCTCCTTTTTGATCCCACCTATAAAGTGAGGTGATAGGATTTGACAACTTAAATTTTTTTTATTGGCATTAAAGTTATACATAATGATGGGATTTGTTTTTACATATGAATGTGCACCACTCCCTCCTCCCGTCCCTTGTTCTCTTGCCTTTGCTGATTGTTCTCTGAAATGGTGTGGAAATTATTTATAGTTTCTAGGGGTGCAAAATTTATTTTTTCTCTTCCCCCCTTACCCTCCCTTTTTTCCTTACCATACTTCCTCCCACCCACCACCACTTTCTCTGCTCTTTTCAGACTTCCTTTAGTTCTTCTATTGATTTGTATTTGATTGGTTCTTTATGAAATCTTGTCCCTCTATCCTCTTTTATTTTACTCCAGATTTCACAAATGAGAGAAAACATGACTTTTGAGTTTGGCTAATTTTGCTTAGCATGATATTTTTCATTTCCATCCATTTGCCAGAAAAGCTATCATTTCATTCTTTCTAATAGCTGAATGGAACTTCATTGCACGTATATGCCACCATTTCTTAGTCCACTCATCTAGTGTTGAGCATCTGATTGATTCCATAATTTGACTATTATGAATTGTGCTGTAATAAACATTGATATGACTGTATCACTGTAGTATGCTGATTTTAGGTCCTTTGGGAAAATCCCCAGGAGTGGAATATTTGAGTCATATTGTGCTTGCATCCCTTGATGTTTGAAGAACCTGCATACTCCCTTCCACATAGGTTGATCCAGTCTGCAGTGCTATCAACAATCCCAAAGTGTTCCTATCTACCTACACCTTCACCAACATTTATTATTGTTCATGATGTTGATGTTTGCAACTCTAACTGGAGTGAGATGAAATCTTAAAGTAGTTTTTATTTGCATTTCCCTTATTGCTAGAGATGATGAACATTTTTTCATATATTTATTGGCCAATTTTATTTCTTCTGTTGAGAAATTTTTTTTTTTAGTTCTGTAGCCCATTTGTTGACTTGGGTTGTTTATTTTTTATTTTTGGTATTAAGTCTTAAAAATTCTTTATATATTCTACATAGTAGTTTCCTATCAGAGAGTAGCTGGCTAAAATTTTCTCCCATTCTATAGACTTTCTCTTTACAGTTTTAATCATTTCCTTAGCAGCGCAGAAGCTTTTTAGTTTAATGGCATCTCACTTGTTGATTTTTGGTTTTATTTCTTGCACTTTTGGGGTCTTGTTAAGGAAATGGGTGCCAGTTCATATATGATGTTGTGTTGACCTTGCGTTTTCTTCTAGCAGTTGTAAGGTTTCCAGTCTGATTCTTAAGTCTTTGATCCCTTTCGATTTGAGTTTCGTGCAGGGTAATAAGAATATAATTTAATTTTCCTGCATAAAGCTAACCAGTTTTCCCAGGATCATTTATTGAAAAGACTGTCCTTTCTCCAAATATATCTTTGGCTCCTTTGTAAACTAACAGAAGGCTGTAGGTTTCTGGATTTGTCTCTGTGTCTTATATACTATTCCTTTGGTCTTCATGTCTATTTTGATACCAATACCATGCTATTTTTTTTAACTACAGCTCTATGGTATAACTTCAGATTATGTATTGTGATGCCTCCTGCTTCACTTTTCTTGCTTAGTATTGCTTTGACTATTCTGGGTCTCTTATTTTTCCAAATGAATTTAAGAATTGTTTTTTTCCAGTTCTGTGGAAGAGTGATATTGGTATTTTGATGGGGGTTGCATTAAATCTGTATAGCAGTTTTAGTAGAATGGCCATATTGACAATATTAATTTTGCTTATCCAAGAGCATGAGATGTCTTTCCATCTTCTAAGAGTTTCTTCAATATATTTCTTCAGTGTTCTATAGTTTTGTTATAGAACTCTTTTACCTCTTAAGTTAGATTAATTCCTAAATTTTTTAAGGTTTTGTAAATAGAATGGTTTTCCTTATTTCATCCTTGGGTGATTCTCTGTTGTAGTATAGGAAAGCTATCAATTTATGGGTATTAATGTTAGGAACTTAAAAATTCTAATTAAAATTTTGATATTTATTTATTCATTGTATTGCAGCATAGATATTTCTCTGCAGCTCACTGACTACAGACATACTTCCTCCCTCTCACATATAAATTTTTACATATTCTTGCAGGTAGACAGGATAATGTAGTTCCTGTAGCAAAGTCACTTGTAGGCTAAAGCATTTTGGAGCTGGTGTGTAATTCTTCATCACCTCCTTTCCTGCCTGAATAACAACCAAATTTCCTTCTGAGATGAGAGAGTCTTCAGTGTTTGGAGCTCTGGTGACTATCCATGAGACACCATAGATGACATCTTGTGTGAATAAAAATAAGCTTTAGTTGTGTCAAGCCACCGAGATTCCCAAGTTTTTTTTTTGTCATTACACCACAGTCTCTGTTACACCTTTTCTTTATCATGGTTAGCTAAGAAAAGTTTAAGTTCAGAATTTTTCCCAGGTTTATTGGTATATAGCTGACAATTACAAATTGTATCTACTCAAAGTAAGTAACTTAACAATTTGATATCCATGTACACTGCAAGTGGTAGATTCAGAGACGATACAAAATTAGTCACTGCCTCCTTTGTGTTTATCCATCATTTAGTTCTGGCCTCAATTATAGCATGTACCCAACTGAGTCATAGAGTAAAACTTTACATCTGCACTAGCCTGTGATCCTTATTCATGGTTTTATGTTGGGAAGGTTCTTTGTTCACCTTTGTAGCCACAGGCTTGAGATGGCTTTGGCACAGAGTACGTTTGTGGTTGTTGAGCAAGATAATGAATATGTGACAAATCAGTAGCAACCGACACAGACAGGCCCCTACCCTCAACTGGGTGTTCAGCAAACACTTGATTGAACAAATGAATGAATATCTGAATACATAAAAGAATGAATGAGAGCACTGTGTACTAGTAAAGAGGGCTGGAAGTTACAAGTTTTACACAGAACCCTCATATTGACAGTGAGAGTCTCTGAGACAAACTCTATGTTTGATGAGGCACCCAATAGTGTGAAAATTTGGACACAGTATGAAAGATACCTAGGAGCCAGCTATTGCTCCCTGGTGGATGGTGGTGTCCTTCAGAGGCAGTGGGAAAGGTGTGGGAGTTCCCTGGGTTCATTGGGGTGAGGGACTTCACTTAGTGAGATAACAGCATGGGTATTAGGAAGATAGCTGCTATAAAGCTTTTCATAAATCTAGGGTTGAAGGAAAGCTGTTGAATCTGGAGGAGGAGTGGGTGGGGAAGGAGGATTATGCTCTTGGAGCTTGAATGGAACTGATTGTTGGTTCCAGGTTGGTCTTGGAGTCTGTGAGGAGCCTGTGTTCCAGGACCTAGAACAGTACCTTGGTTACTGGGTCCAACTTCCAGGCAGTCCTTGCATAAGTAATCAGTACCACTCCCCTCTGATATACCCCAGTACTTAAGATTTCCAAGTGAGTTGAGGATGTTTGGTTTCTTTGTCTAAACTCTGACATGACTCCTTCTAACATGTGGATTATTGTATGTGTGTACTTGCTTTATTACCAGTCGTGAGATGGGGTGGGCTGGTTTGTGCCCTCAAGCATTGTGCTCTGGGGACTTTGGTTGATCCTGGGCTAGGAGAGATGAGGGATGGCGATACATACTCTGGTTATATTAATGAAGGGGTATCCAATTTACCAGCCAGTTCCTAGATTTTTTTTGCTCTAATGAGTAATTTTTTTATAGAAACAAAACTCCTGAATTCAAATCTATTAGTAGAATTTTATGAGCATCATTTAACCTTCTCATGTCTTGACTTCCTCATCTCAGAGATGAGGGTAATCATTCTGTTGCTTCATGAAACTGCCATGAACATGAATATGTTAATGTAAGCAGAATTCAGGCAACCTGATGCCCAGAGAACCTTCAAGGTAGTGCTATTGGTTTTGAGGTTATCATGTAATTCAATGGGTCCCACTGTTATTCTCTTTCCCACATAGGAATGGAGGCCAAGTTCACAATATCAAGGAGTGATGCTACTAGCTTAGGAACCTATGCCTTTCCATCTCTGGAGTCTTGACTCTCAGCTTTGGGACAGAGAATAACTTTGTCCCCATCATTCATGTAACCTCAGTGTGTGACCTATTTGGAAAAAACTTATTTGTGGATATAATTGTTAAAATGAAATAATACAGAGTATGATGGCAAGTCCAATATGACTGGTGACCTTGTTTTTTTAAAATATATTTTTAAAGAGAGAGGGATGATGGGGGGAAGGGAGAGAGACAGAGAGAAAGACAGAACCAATTTTATTTAGTTTCTCATGTGGTTTTCTTTGCTTGGACACTTGGTTGTGTACATGGTGCTGGGGCTTGAACCTGCGTACTTGCATTGGCCAGCAAATGCCATAACCACTGAGCCACCGCTCCAGCCCCTGATCGGTGACTTATAAGGAGAAGATGCACAGAGATGCACCCAAGGGGAGGGCCATGTAAAGGTGAAGATGGAGGCTGGAGTAATGCACACGCTCAGGAATGCCCAGGGTTGCCGGGACACCCCAGAAGCTAGACAGAGGCAAGGAAGGTGTCTTTCCCAGAGCCTTCAGTGAAAGTGTGAACCTCCTGGCAGCTTGGTTGCAAACTTCTTGTCTCTAGATCTACGAGAGAATCATTTCTGTTGTCTTGAGCTGAGCCACCCAGGTTGTGGTACTTGGTTTTGGTGGCCCCAGGAAACAAATGCTGCAGCTCCACTTCCTCCTGGATCGCAGTAGGACAGCAATCCAGATGGAGCTTCTGGTTTGGGGGATGGAGGGTCTTTCCATTCTCTGTGCAGCCTTTCCTGTGCCTGGCTGCCAGGGTTATTTTTAACTTTAGCTTGTGAAGCTCTGTTGAGGGATTATCTCACTTTTCATTAGGAGTCAGACTTTACACCCCAGTGTGCAAGTTTTTAGAAGGACAGAATTGTGCAAAGGGCTTGAGAACATGCCTTGGGGTAAGATCAGGCTTTGCTTTTGATGGGTGTGGTTTCTGGGCAAAATCCATCATGAATATCATCAAAATGATTCCAAGCATGATTATACCAAGCACTGTGCTGAACACCTAGCGTGAATGATCTCAGTTCATCCTCACTAAGCACTTTGTGGGTTACTATCATCCCCATTTTACAGATGAGAGTACTGACTGGTGTGTCACACAAGGACAAAGTACGAATGCCCATAGCTCTTGTCCCACACCCTTTCTTACCAGCCTCAGTGCACTGGATCTTCCCTGGAATCTCAGGTGGAAGTAGAAGCAACTGGGAACACGCAGACCTCACTTGCAGCAATAGTCTGCATTCTTGGTTATGTAAGATGAGGATGAGAATCACTCCGTCCACCCTGAAGTTCAGTACACCTTAAATCACTGGCAATTAGTGAAATCAAATCGATGCTTTCAGTTTGAGGAACTGCAAAGAAGAATAAAGTAAAAGAGAAAGAATCTGAGGGTGATTTAAAATCAGAGATTAGCACCTTTGTAAATCTAAGAAAATAATTAATTGAAATGATGTCAGAGAATGCTTCTGTGACTTAGCATAGGCAAAATTTTTAAAGATAAAAAATTAGCAAGACAAAAACTTTTAAAGTAGTAATAAAGTGAAAAATTGGGTAAATACTTTCAGAGTGCCAGACTGAGCTACTTTATATGCATCTTCACATTTATTCGTGCTAGATCCTGCAAGGTATGCATCAAATACCCTTATTTTATAGAGAATGAAAATGAGGTTTAGAGATATTATGTGGCATGATTTAGATAAAAAGAAAAATCCTTACATTTCTGACTTTCGATGAGACTTGCTATCAATATGCATGAGCCCTTTTTGTCCAAAAATAATTTTAAAGGTTTTAACATAGTTGATACTTAAATCTCACAGCAATCCCAAGAGGTAGGTCTTGTTATGATCTCTATTTTAAAATGGGACCATTCAAGGGTGCTAAATCACTGTCCCACATTACCATGTGGTAGAGTCAGGACTTGAAGCCAGGTAACTGATCCCAGAGCTATCGCTCTGTAATACTTTGTGCTTTTAAACAAGAACTAACTGTAAGGTTGAGTGTGATGCAAATTAATATGTAACAAAGTTAAGAAACTTTCGCTACCAAGAATTTCTTAGATGTTTCGCTCTGACATAAGAGGATGATATGGGGAGCAGGTCAAACTAAAGAGATGGGAGAACTAGAATGTCCTGGTAGGGAGGCATGGAATGAAGAGGACAGCCAGGGAGCTGGAGAGGTGTCTCTGCAGTACAGTGCTTACCTGGCGTGTGCAAGGACCCGGGTTCAATCTCCAGCACCACATATACAACTAAGTGTTGAAACAACAAAAATCAGATGAAAAAGAAAATAAAATTGACTCTTTCTCTATCTCACTAAAAAAATAAAATAAATAAATAAATAAATTTATAAAAGGAGAGAGGGTCTAGAGCAGACCAGCACTTGGGTGCTCTATTAGGGCTCAAGAATGCTGGGTAGGCTTTGGAAAAGTGCCTAGTAGACATGGAGTCAAAAACCAGCAACAGCAGAGGAACCTGGAGCACAAGGTGTAGAAGATATCAGGAGAAAGTCACTGCTAGAATTCAAAGAAAATGTTTAAGGAAGCACAGAGCTTGAGAGCTTGAGAGGCGGTGGTTTGGGATTGATAGAGCTGATAGCAACTCGCCCAGATGCTCCAGCAGCAGGGAAGCCCCACTGCTGGCCCTCTGATTTCGTAGATCGATGTTATTCAGATCCAAACCAAATGATACTTACAGCACATTTCCTCTAAGTTTTCAATAACCATGTTTTCTCTGTGAAGCTGAGTTCTGGTTAATCTTGCCCTGCTCTCTTGTGACCAAGGACCAGGGGATAGGCAAGTGGGGAAGTAAACACAGATGTTTTCTGTGACTACCATGTGCTCCCATCTTAAGTAGGTGCTGGAACAACCAACAGGACAAAGTGAGGATGATTATCCCAATATGACAGGGGAGGTAGGTGTTATGATATGGATGTCCTCTAAAATGTTCAAGCATTGAAAGCATCGGTCCTAGAGCAGCAAGGTTGAGAGGTGGGGCTTTTAGGAACTTACCTAGATATTGAGGGCTGTAAACTCATCAGTGGATCAGCCCATTTGATAGATTAGTAATTGGAATGGACTACTGAGTGGTGATTGTGGCGGTGGTGCTGGAGGAAGTGGGTCACTGGGGGTGTGGCCTTGTGGACCGCATCTGTCCCCCTCCTCTGGCCTCTTCTCTTGTACTTTCTTTCTGCTTCCTGATGACATGAGACAGCAGCTTTCCTCTCCCATGGCTGTTCACCATGATGTTTATGCCGTGGAACCAGCCAGCCATAACCCCTAAGCAACATAAATCTTTCTTCCTCTAAGTTGCTCTGGTCAGGTATTTGATCCACAGGAACACAAAGTTGACTGACACAGTAAGTCTCAGGGAGGCCAACTGGCTTCCCCAAACTCATGCAGCAAGATGACTCACTCCAAAGATATAATAATTTCCCCAAGAAGTTGATGAAAAGCGTAGATGACTTTTGCACCACCATTCAGATTTTTGCCGTGGCTGTCTTCTGGAGTCCCAAAGCCCATGTCCCTTTACACCCACACATAGCTGAATTCTTCCTAGGCACCCAAAGCATGCTTGTCTTGATCGAATAACTGAGAGACGACTGAGTCCAACACCGAGGGGGGGGGGACTTCACCAGCTTTCTACTGTGTTTCCAGAAGGTGGCCCTGTATGGCCTGGATGCAGAAGCCAAACACACAGCCAGCATAATTCAGGTAATAACTTTAATGTAATAACACTCATTTTGTGTGATACTCTCCTCAGCTCTGAAGGCCTCACTGGGCAGGTGTGTTCATGTTCTTAATAGTTATTTCTTCAAAGTAAGTCCAACACTTCAGCATTTGGGAGTAGGCAAAGACTTTCTCAACATGTCTCCTAAAGTAAAGGAAGTAAAGTCAAAAATCAGTGAATGGGATGACATAAAGCTGAAAAGCTTTTGTACTGCCAAGGAAACAATCATAAGAGTCAAGAGGTTTCCTACAAAAATGGAGAGAATCATGGGCTATGATTTCTCTGACAGGGGTCTCATATCCAATATCTACAAAATCCTCAAAAATCTCAACTACAAAAACACTAACAGCCCAAATAACAAATGGGCCAAACGGCTAAATAGAAACTTATCATCAGGGGACATGGATCAAGTCAATGAATACATGAGAAAATGCTCTAAATCTCCAGTAATCAGAGAAATGCAAATGAAAACCACATTAAGATATCACCTTACGCCAGTCAGAATGGCAAAAATGAAGAAAATAAACAATAATAGATGCTGGAGGGGATGTGGAGAGATATGGACACTAACACTCTGTTGGTGGAGCTGCAGACTGGTACAGCCCCTCTGGAAAGCAGTGTGGAGAAGCCTCAAAAAACTAGGGATGAGCCCACCTTACGATCCTGCTATTCCACTCCTGGGTATCTTTCCACAGGATTTAGAATCAGCACATTATAGTGACAGGGCAATATCTATGTTCATAGCAGCTCAATTTACTATTGCTAGACTATGGAAACAACCCAGATGTCCCTCACTGGATGAATGGATCCAAAAACTGTAGTACATTTATACCATGGAATTCTACACAGCAATTAGAAACAACGATATTTCAGCCTTTGAAGGTAAATGGATGGCTATGGAAGAAATTATGCTGAGTAAAATCAGCTTAACCCAGAAAACCAAAGGTCTACTGTCTCCACTCATCTGTGGAGGTTGGGCCTAGACCCTGGCCAGTGAGAAAGTTGGTCTATTATCATGTGTTAAATCCAGATAAAGTGTAATGTTATATAGCCTAATACTTTTTTAGAGATATTGTGGGTAAGAGAAGGGAGAGATATGGGTGGGAAATTGGGGGGGAGCACTCCTGGGGGTAAATCTAGTATCCAGAAACTATATACATTTTATATTGTTTTGTTGAAAATTTGTATGGTTGTTCAAAAATAAAAATAAAAAAATAGCTATTTCTGCCAAGTGTTTCTTAGTGATGCAGTAAGCGTAATGATCAACTTAAGTTTCGACCTGATGCCTGCACAGTGTGGAGACACTGCCTCACTGTCTCACTTGCTAATCCCTGTCACATAGAGGTGGCCCCCCTTGTGGGCCTCAGTTCCTCTTCAGGAAAATGCTAATACTTTCACAAATTTGCAACAAAATGTCCTCAAGTGGGTCGTAAGATATTTTTCTACTTGAGGGGAAGACAAATCCTGGTTTTCTTATTTACTTATTTTATTTATTTTTTTTAAAGGGAGAGGGACAGTGAGAGAGAGAAAGAGAGATCCATTTTATTTAGTTTTTGTGTGGCTTTTGTTGCTCTGACACTTTGTTGTATACACGGTACTGGGGATTGAACCCATGTCCTTGCACATACCAGACAAGCGCCATAACCACTGAGTCACTGACTCAGCCCTTTATTTTATTTTTTAACAGCTTTTTTGAGGTAGAATGGATATAACAAAGACAATATATTTAGTGTGTTCAATTTGATGAGTTTAGGCATGCAAACACCCGTGATACCATCACCATAATCAACAGAACAGACACACCCAACACTTCCCAAAGTGTTCCTACCACAAAAACAATAAAACAACACAAGCCTAAATCAGAGACATGGGAAACTGAGAAATCCTGAGTTTTGGAGGTGGACACCTGCTTTGGAGTCCTGGATTTGTTTAAGTTGAATCCTTGAATATATTTCTAACTTCCCAAAGCCTCTACTTCCTTAAATGAAGCAAAAGGAAATTGAGAGAGAAAGAGAGAGAGGAGAGAGAGAGAGAGAGAGAGAGAGAAAGCAAACAAGCAAAATCAAAAATTGAAAATAAGAATTAAAAACTGACCTTCAGACTCCCAGGTGAATGGCTCCCCCTGGAGCTTTGAGATGAACATCCAAGTTTTCTTTAGAGCCTTTAGAGGCTTTTAGGGGGTTCTCCACCTTCCCATACAGCAGCCAGAGCACGTCCAGTCCTCGGTCGGATCCAGCCTCTCCTCCTTACACTTCTCTGACTGAGGTGAGTTCCTGTGGCACCCGGCATTCTCAGGACATGGAGCCAGGGCCTGCCATGCCCTGGAGTCAGGTCAAGGAGTCTCCACTCTAATTGGTGTCCCTCACCTCCCTCTCAGGCTTGCTCCTTAACACAGTGTGTGACCAGGGTCTTCACAGAGGTGAGGTGAGAGATGGTGGAAAAGGTGTGATTTTTGAGCTACACTAGCCTGGGTTTAGAACTCACTTGTGGCACTTGATAATGTACATCTTGGGAAATTTCACACAGTTTGTCCAAGACTCAGTGTTTTAGTCAGCTTCTTTTTTACTGCAGTGACCGAAAGACCTAACAAGAACAATTTTAAAGGAACGAAAGCTTATTTGGGGCCCATGATTTCTAAAGTCTCAGTCCTTCGATGGCCAACTCCATTGCTCTGGGCCCAAGAGGAGGCAGCACACCGTGGTGGAAGAGTGTGGTGGAGGAAAGCAGCTCAGGATGTGGCCACCAGGAAGGAGAGAGAGAGAGAGCAAGAGCGAGCAAGCTCTCCTCACCATGGACAGAACATAAACCCCAAAGGCATGCTCCTAGGCACCTACCTCCTCCAGCCACACCCTGCCTCCAGACAGTTATCATCTAATTAACCTTTATCAGAGGATTAGTGGACTGATTAGGTTAAGGCTGTCATAACTCAGTCATTTCACCTCTAAACTTTCTTGCATTGCCTCACACATGAGCTTTTGGGGGACACCTCATAACTAAACTGCAACACTCATCTTCTTGATGTGTAAAATGGCAACAACACCACCTTTTTCAGGGTGGTGGTGCCCACAGGGAACCCTGTCCACTGAGACAGTTGAGCCTATATCATCCCTGCCTTCTTGTCTGGCTGTTACTCCAACACAGAAGGGTAAGGTGAATATCAGCCATGGTACTGTTATCTCCCCCAAGTACCCAGTACAGGACCTGACATAGAGTAAGATTAAAATGACAATTTCAGACCTACCTGCTGAATTCTGGAATAACAAGGACTGTTTTTTTGTTACCCACCCAATTTCTAGTTCCTGGCACACATCTCAAAAACAACCCTTTCCCCTTTTTGGGGTCTCTGCAGTAGCTCTCCTGGAGGCAGAAAATCAGGGAAGGCATAGATCAGGAGGTTTGAAAGGCACAGGCCACACTGGTCTGGGGGATTCAGACTCATAATCTCTGGGGTGATGTATTAGTTTTCTATTGCTGCAAAGTAAATGACCCAAAATGGAGTGACTGAAAACAATGCAAGCTCATGGGCGCACAGTTTCCGTGGCTCAGGAGTCTGGGGATAGCTGTGCCAGAGCTGTGTCAGAGTCTCAGGGAGGATCCATGAGCCGAGGCTGCATTTTCATCTGAGGCTCAGATAGTGAAGTGTCTGCATCTAAGCTCATGTACTTGTTGGCAGGATTGGATTTCCAGTGAGCTGCTGGACTGAGTGCTTCAGCTTCTTGCTGGCAAGTGGCCACAGATCCCCCTCAGTTCCTTCCCTGTGCATGTCCTGTTTCTTGCTAGAGATCCAATTTCTACCTGCTCTGCCCTCCAGGACCCAGCTTCTGTGATATGCAACAATTGAGCTCTCAGTCTTCCCACTTTTGGTTGGGTTTGACCAATGCAAGGCCATGGCAGGAAATGTAGGGAGGGGAGATTGAGCCTGTTTCTATTGCCCTGGATCCCTGCTGCCAGGCCAGGGATGGCTGATTTTCTTTTAAGCAAAATCACCAGGTTTTTTTTCTACAGCTGCTGTCAGCCCCAGCTTCTGCTCTGGATCTTGGTGACTGCCTCTCCCCTTGCCACTCAGACTGAAGGGTGGCAGTAGCTCCCCCAGTTTGTTACCCCAGAGGGCTTCATCATCTGTGTTGACTTCCACTAACCTACTCACATCTTTGTAAATATTCCTTTTATAAACCTCCCATAATTACATTTGTAAGCACTGTCTATTTGTCCAGGATCCTGAAAGAACCTCCTTTGAGGAAAACCTCTTGATTAAACCCATTACTCAGGTGCATCCATGGTTCTCCTCTTTATCTATTCTGCTTGTTGTGCAAAGCCTCTTATTATCACACCCATCACGCTGTGTGATAGTTGAAGTCCCTTGGGGACTTCAGTATTTGTGAGAACACTACTGGAATTCATGTATGGGACCAGGAAGCAAGACATTCTACCTGTTCAGGACAATCTGATAAAAAAATTTTCACTAACTAGGAAGCAACATTGCTAATACATCATCATTCATGTGGAAGTGAAACCCATCTATCATGATCAAAGCCTAGAGTCTAACTCTGCTTTTTATATGAATACCAAGTTTTTATTTCACATACTACTTTTGTTTTTTCTTTTGGAACTTTACTAAGATTATTCACCATTTTGCAAATCATGTCCCTGATGGCACGGTTGATCCTTAGCTGGTGTCCCCAGGTTTGACCTCACTGACTCTGACATTTGCATCCATCTGACTACTCGTACATCAGTCACGTGGACAGCAGCTTCTAACCATTGCAGCAGAAGCACTCCCTCTCCCATCCTACCTTGTGACCCTTGTGACCACACAGGTTCACCTGTATGATCCAAGATCATTTCTCCACCTGCAGGTCAGGTGATCAGTATTTTAATTCTGTCAGTGATTTTAATATTGCCATGTCATATAACATATTCACAAATTCCAGGGTTTAGGAGGTTGACATCATCATCTACTACCACATAGATATCTAAATATCTCTTTATTGTAAAATGTCAAGTAGAAAAAAATCTCATTAATAAATTGGCTTGCTTCTTTTATATTCTTACATTTTCATTATAAACAAAGGTAAGTGCCTAACATCTTTCTATCTTTACTGTAATTCTGCTTTATACCATACTTGGAGAATTATATGGATTTTATATTGATTTTTCAAAATTATGTGTAAAAGTAGTTTGTATTACAAATGAACCTTATTTCAGAGTAGTGAAGGAGTCATTGGATTTATTTGTGCTGGGATGAGAATATTGCATTTGAAAGTTCTGAGAACTGTTCTGTAATCCTTTTACCCTTGGTGACAACTGCAGCTGTCAGATTGCAAAAGCTTGGGAGGTGTTGGGGGATTGAGGGGATGGGTGGATAAATTACCTGCCTCCCACACTTTATGAGTTGCTTAGTGGGCGCTTGCTGAGTGTTGCTTGAATGGTCTCCCTTCAAGCAAACACCAATCTCTACCCACTGACTTCTGGGGTTGGGGACATTTCACACAACATTCTAGCCCATAGAATAGAGCAAATTTTATAATAAGTGAACTCTTTTTGAAGGTGGATTCTTTTTTTTTTTTTGGTAAATAAAATGATTTCTTTTTTGTTCACTGTAAATCTCCTAAAAAAACACACACACAACAGATTGCACTTTGACATTAATGAGCTCAGGAATGGAGGTCTGAAAATGGACCCAAACTGAAGACCGTGCAAAGCATTCCAGGCTTAGTTACTAAGGTGCCTGAAGGCCATCTATTTCACCAATTCTTAGAGTTCTTTCCTTTGTGTTTCTTCAGGTGCTTCCTCTGTCCTGCTCTGGAAATGTTTCTGTCTTTATCATTCCTCTTCATCTGGTACTGGAATCAAAAGTCTGGGCTGCCCATGGCTTGAGCACCAATATTCAGGAGATAAATGTTGGTAGGGAAAAAATCAGATTTATTCAATGCCAGCGATGAAGAAGATAGAGGGGATAGATACTTAAAACTCTTATCTTGTGGGACTTGTGGTGCCAAGGGTTTTCATGGGGAGGGGAGGAGGAATCAGGTGGTGGGCTGGGTGTGATCTTTACAGCAAGGACATGTGTCTTCTCTAGAACATCACAGTGGCTTCCAAACTCCAGGACTGGTTACTAGGAAGTGGGTTACAAGGGCCGCATGAATTCTGAGAATCTAGAGAAGGTTCAGTAGTTAACATCTAGGTGGGGCTTCTCTTCAGCCAAAGGACTAGGGAGGGGTGGAATGGCAAGAGGGAAGGGGCACCCAGGACAAGCTCAAGGGGACCGGTTCTGAACAAGCAGCCCATTTTCCTCTTCTGTGATAATGCTTCCTGACTCATGGTATGCATCCCAGTTGTTGGCACTGGCTGAGAGGTGTGCATATGATGGTGGGTATGATCTTGGAATCCAACATTTTCATTTCACTAAAGAATAAACGGGGATTGTGGAGGTATGATAAGTTGTCCCAGGTCATATACAGAAGCTCAAAGGTAGAGCTGGACCACAAAGTTTTGACTCAGGTTTCTTAGATAGAAATTTTGTGCTTGAGAGAGAAGAGGATACAAATATATATATATATATATATATATATATATATATATATACTTTTTTTGTCAAAATGAAAAAAATGTGGCTACTTTGATTAATAAAAATTCTGAACATTATATACATATATGTATATACTTACATACACACACAATACATAAATGATTATATAATTTAATTAAAAATATCATAGTCCCTTGAAAAGCGCTATTGGTTTGGAGGGACTTTGCATAAAATATACATATTTGAATGTGAAAAGGAAACAGTAAATTTTTTTTTAAGAGAGAGGGACATTGAGAGGGGGAGAAAGAGAAAAAAAGAGAGAAAAATGTTTTTATTTAGTTTTTCATTGCTCCAAGACTTTGTTGTGTCCATGGTGCTGAGGTTTGAATTTACATACTCGTGCAAGCTGGGCAAGTGCTGTAACTGCAGAGCCAAAGCTCCAGCCCCAACAGAAAAAAAAATTTAAAAATGAAAAGAAAAGGAGAACTCAATCTGCTGAGTAATTTACATATCACAGTTAAGTTTCTTTGAATGGAACATACAAACGTATGTAAATTGGGCTGCCTATTTAACAAAAAGATATGCAAATAGTTATCCACATAAATCTGCTATCCCCTTCATGTTGAAGTAGAAAGCAGGATGCTTAATTTTCATTCAAATTATTTTTCATCTTTCAGAATGTTTCCCTAAAGAAACTGTAGGTTCGCATTCTTGCTTTTCTAGCATTTCAACCATCCCTTTTGCCACATTTCTGTCTTACATGTGCTCTGAGCCTGGCACCATACAGACTGGTGTAGCTATATGGTGAATGCAACACAGGAAGTTCCAGTCCTTGAGGAGCTCAGAGTCCAGCAGGATACAAAGATGTGCATGATCTCTTATGATGAGTGACAAGGTTGCTCTCGTGTGCCTGAGATACATGTGCTCATGTGCAAATGCACTCTGGACCCATGTCATTAGGTCCACATGTAATAAAAAAGCAGGTAAGTGTCCACTAAGGCTGAGAGATACTCTGCTGACATATCTGCATAGCTGGTGTTCAACTGTCCCTGACGTTCTTTGTCAACTCTCCCACTTTTTAACTAGGTCTCTGTTCTTCTTGCCTTTCATCCAAGTTTTCCAAGACTTCATTTGAGTTTGACATCTTCAAGTGCCTCCTTTCTGTGTTCAAGCCTAATCACAATTTGTGCAGCTGTTATGGTTTTGGATGAGGTATCCCAAAATTTCATGTGTGAGACAAGCAAGAATTTTCAGAGGTGATATGATTAGATTGTAAGAGGTGTGACTTAATTGCTGGATCCATCTGCAAATGGGTTAACTGGGTTGTAACTGTACACAGTAGGGTGTGGCTGGAGGAAGTAGGTCACTTGGGGTATAACTTCAGGGTTTATATTTTGTCTGTGGTGAGCAGAGCTCTGTCTCTCCACTTCCTGGAGGCCAAGTCCTGAACTAAACTTTCCTCCTCCATGCCCTTCTGCTATGATGTTCTATCTCAGGCCCAGAGCTATGGAGTTGGCCATCAAAGGACTGAGCCCTCTGAAACTGTGAGCCAAAATGAACTTTTCCTCCTCTAATTGCTTTTGTCAGGTCTTGTGGTCACAGTGATAGAAAATACTGACTAAGCAGCAGCCTCTGGGTCTATCTCTCCTCAATTATCTGTCAACCTTAGAGCACATTGGGTCACAGGGACAAAACTGAAATAACAGGGAGGGGCAGAGATAACTGGTTTCTGTTGAAGAATCCACTCTCAGAAGGTACAGACTATGGGAGGACTGACAGGAATTCTGAATTCTATCTAGTCCTTTGGTAAACTGTGTCCATGAGTGAGTCAGAGACACTCACCACCAAATATCTCTATTTGAATATCTGAGATGAGTCTCAATATTTTGAGACTAAAAGTGAACATCTGATCTTCTCCAACACACTGTCCCCCATGCTTAACCTGTGTCAGTCAGTAGCTTCTCTGTCCTCATTGTTCAGGTCAGATCCTTGAGTCACCCTTCTCTCTTCTCTTTTTTTTAATTTTTTTATTTTTGAACAACCATACAAATTTTTAACAAAATAATATAAAATGTGTATATATTCTGGATATTGCAATTACCCCCAGGAGTGCCCCCCCCCAATTACCCTCCCTTATCCCGCCCTTCCCCTTCCCACTATATCTCTAAAAAAAGTATTAGGTTGTAAAACATTACATCTTATCTGGATTTAACACATGCTAATAGACCAACTTTCTCACTGTCCAGGGTCTAGTCCCCACCTCCACAGATGGGTGGAGAAAATTGACCCTTAGTTCTCTGGGTTAAGCTGATTTTACTCAGCATGATCTCTTCCATAGCCATCCATTTACCTTCAAAGGCTGCAATATCATTGTTTCTAATTGCTGTGTAATATTCCATGGTATAAATGTACCACAGTTTTTGGATCCATTCTTCCAATGAGGGACATCTGGGTAAGACACAAGAGAGCCCCGTCTCTCTTTCCACATTCATCATGTGACCAGAATCCAGTCATTCTTATGAACTCTGTAGCTGTCACCCTGGCCTGAGAGACCACAGTCTTCACCTTAGTTATTGCCACAGTCTCCTTACATCTCCATGTGTGCCCATCTAGCATGTTCTCAGCAAAGAAGACAAGGGATCCTTCAAAATCTGAAGCTGGATATGTCATTGCTCAACATTACAATGGTGTCCAATCTCATACACAGCACAAGCCCCAGCTCTCCCAATGACTCAGGGGTCCTGCTTGAAATGCTACCTTATTTTCCCTCTGTCCTCATCTATCCGCTCTCAGTCTTGGGCTTGGGCATCCTGATTCAGCCATCTGGCCTCTGTCTGTCCTTGCAATGCCCAGTTGTTGCCTTTGTCCCTTTCTCTCCTGGCTGCTTCCCCTTTCTGGTGCTCTCTTTTCCATGGAGTTATGTGGCTCCTTTCCCCATCACTTCCAAGACTTGACTCAGATGTAACCTTCTTGATAAAGTCTAGTGGGATGGCTCAATTTAGTATACAAATTCTCACTGAGACTCTAATTCTCTCTCCTTGCTTTGCTTTTTTTTCCCAATAACATTTAACCCTCTTTCTAACAAGCTAGAAAATGTAATGAGGATTAATCGGGTCTGTTCACTGTTTATTGTATATTCTGAACTCCATAACTGAAGTACCTGGAGATCAGCAAAGGCAGTGATCTTTGTGTGTTTGCACACACACGTGCCTAAATCCATGCATGGAACCATAGTCAGGGCTCCACAGTGTTGGTTGAATGTGTCTGAGCCCAGCGCATGCAGCACTGACTGGGCAAACTCATTGCAGAGGAAATCTCCAAATGAGTGGTCTCCATAAGTGGCAACCAGAAGAAAAGACTCAGAAGTGGATTCAACCAGGGTGAGAGACTCTGTGGAAGCTGAAAGTGTCAGAATTCCCAAATGATGGTTTCACGGTCTATGTAGCCTGTCTATATTTGCATTGCCAACTTTTCTGGCAGCTTTGCACCCTCTGCTTAAAGGGCTTTTAATAAACATAGTTGAATCAATGAATCAATCAATGTCCACATGTCTGTGAAGAGGAAGATAAAGATTTTTCTTAGAAATCTGCTGATTTTGGAATTTTAGCCAAGAGAACAAAACACCTGGAAAAGACACAGGTAGATGGTAGGATATAGAACCAGCTTTGGATCTGCTTCACTCCTGCCGCAGTTGGATGGGTGGTCTCAGGAATGACTGCTGTCCCCGGAAGGAGGCACTAATTGCTGGGTCTTTTGCACTGGGCTGATCTAGGCATTCTCAGAGGTTAAAATAACTCTCCAAATCATACAACTAAAGTTTCTGATCCCTGCTCATTCCAATAAACTCTATTGCCTTCAGCTATTCATCTCCTATAATTCAGTTCCCATAAAATCTCAGTTATAACAATAGCTAGAAACTTTAGGGTATCCTACATAAGCAACTCTTCTCTGATCAAAGTGAGTTAATTGTGTAAAGTAAGATAAGGCCAAATGGAACACCAATTCAGCAAGATCCTTCATGAAAAAAGGGTTCGATGGATAAAAAGATGAACAGATTTGGTATATGTCCCGTTTAAAACTTCTCATGCATCTCAGTGACTGAGAGAAACTTTACTTTGTGACACATAGCATCCCTGTCACTTGTTTTATCTCCACTCCTCCATCTTTTCCCACCTAATGACATCTTTCAGCTCCAGTGGTTAGCTTAGAACATATTGGGAAATGCTGGGGTCGGGGGACTTCCAATGTTCCTTATGATTTTAAAATTCTACAGATTTATTTCAAAAAAGCAGCCAAGGTGCTACCTAGAGAGCCTGAGTGATTGCTGCTGGGTCCAGACTCACATTTGGGGATGTGTGCTACTTTCCTACAGCTGATCTCAGGGTGGTGGAACAGATGATCAGGGAGACATGACTCACTCTCACCCAGAGTCTCCTGAAGAGCATGCTCTCTAGAAGGCTGTCAGAGGGGTGGGGAACTGTGAGTCCTGGGTCCCCATCTTGAGGAAATATGTTTGAAGAGGAATTGTCTTTCCATGGAACCCCCGAAATGCAGGGTGTTTCCTGTTCCCAGGTAAGGAGATGAGACTGGACAACCATTTATTATATTAGTGGATGTTTGTGGGTTTGTCCACAAGCTCTGGGGTTCTCAGGCTGTAAAATCTGGTACCTTGTAGGAAAAAGAGTTTAAATAACCCAGAGCCCACAGTGTGTTTAGGAAGAGGCATCTTCCATCTTCGCTCTTGCTTGTTAGGTCATTCTAATAAGCTGTATTATTATTATTTTTACAATTAGCCTCACAGCTTCTCCAGAACAGTGCTGTGGGTGTTTCAGTGGTGACACAGACCATGTGTGAGGAGAAGAAGGCAACTGTAGCTCCACATCTCCCCAGGGCAGCACCCTTCCCTTTCAGCATCTTTAGCAATGTGTCAGGGCCTGGCTCCTACAGCAGGCTCTTGCCTTCACTAGAAGGTGGCCTCGGTGGGGGCAGCTGCCTGGTGTCAGGTTCAGATCCATTTTACAAGATGACTGAAAAGACACAGGAAAAACTCCCCTGGTACCAGCGTGTGTTTGTGCAGAGTTATTGGCCCCAGGAATTCAGCTGAAGTCTTGCTCCTGTGAAACTTATCCTCCACCTGGCAGGGGAGGAAGGAGGAGGCTGCAGAGGGATAGGAACAAACAATACATATGTGAATAAAATAATTTCAAAGAGTTGCAAATGTGAAAAAAATCAAAATATGGAGTAGTAAGAGCAAACAAGAAAGGGATGGTGTCAGTGGACAACAGGCGATGAGAGCAGATCTAACAGCTGGCATTTGAACTGCAAACTGCATGGCAAAGGGAGCAGTGGCAACTGCCCTAACTTAGGAATGAATATGGTGGTTTCAAGAGACACAAGAATGCCCAGTGTGGCTGGAATTTACAGAGTGGGTGAATGTTAGGATATCCTCCCCATTTATAGTTAGAAACCACTGAGGATTTTAAGCAGGCAAAATGCAATATGATTTATACCTTAAAAAGCTGGTACTGGCTGTTTGAAGATAGATGGCAGGAGGGGAATGCAGAGGCAGTGAAATGAGATAGGTTGATAAAGTAAACCGCTTTAGAGGAGAGGTGGACAGGAATATTACAGTTCTAAATAGGTGACAGTATTTGCCAGGTAGGTCTTGGTAACATCAGTACTTGACATCTGTCTAGCCCCATGACTCATGGAATTCTTCATTGTTATCACAACCCTTGTTTTAAAAAGGATTCTAGATCCAGGCAGCTGGCAATGGCAGCCAAGAGAGGTAAGAGATGCTAAGGGAGGCACTGAAGTGGGGCCAGGAAAGCTCCAGGACCCCAGTGGTCCATCTGGTCGACCATCATGCCTGCAGGCTTAGATGAGGAGTGTTACAGGGCTGGGGCCTTCTGGAAAACTGAGGCGGCGTGAAGGCTCTCCTTCAAACCCCATTTTTTGCAATCAAGTTAGAAAGATTTCAGACATGTCACTTGAAGTAACAGCCCTGTTTATTAGAAAAGATGGGAAAAGTGAAAACCTTCAAGAGGGAGAGTGGGTCCACTCAGAGAGGGGGAACAACGCATGCCTCTCCTGCCTCCAGTTTTATTGGGAGTCCCAGGTCTATCTGTTGACTTTTGACTGACAGCAGGATGAGACTTTCAAGTTCCCACGGTAAAGACAATTCTAGGTCACTTTGGCCCAGGCTGACTGGTTCTAATTGAAACCTGTTCTTACTGATTTTATTGTTGGAATTATCAGGATCTCCCTGGGTTCTGGATCTGGTCTATGCAAAGGTCACAAAAGTGCCCCCTTTCATGGTAATTAGTGTTTGTCCTGCAGATAACATAAGTTGTTGAGGAATGTAATGTATCCTGTCAATCTCAGCCAGGCAAGGCTGCAGGCAAATTGCTTTACTTTTTTAAATTTCTTATTAGTGCATTATACCTGTACATAACGATGGGATTTGTTGTCACATATTCATAGATGCACACAATATAGCAATACAATTTCTTCAACATCCCCTCCCCCAACCCCTCTACCTCCCTCCTCCCATCCCTTGATCCCTTAACTCTCTTCTGGGTCCTATATTTTTCCTAAAATACCCAAGTACAGTGACATAATTCTTACACCTATAAAAATTTTGTATATATATAACTACAGTATATACAGTGACATACTTGTAAATACTTGGAATGTACCTAGTTTATCTCAGTTTCAACAGTTCCCCTTCTCCTCCCTTCCTATCAACCCCTTTGTTATTCTTCAACATATTTGACAAAAGGATTAAACATTTATGTTTTTGTTTTGTAAAGGCATGTAGAATAGCTTATTCAAATATCTTGTGCAACTGTATCTCATAAATATTAACATATTGCATTTTTGTTCTGTGGTTCTAATCCATGTATTTGTGTACCTTTTCCCCAAACCTGAGTTTAGTTCTAGGCTCCACAAATGAGGGAAAATATTTGGTGCTTGACCCTCTGGGTTTGGCTGTCTTCACTCAGCATGATTTTTTCCATTGCTATCAATTTACCTTCAATGGATGCAATATCATTTTTTTCTAATAGCTGAGTAGAACTTCATTGTATGTGCATACCAGAGCTTTTGAATCCATTTATCCAGTGAGGGGCACCTGGGTTGGTTCCATAATTTAGCTATTGTAAATTGAACTGCTATGAACATGGATTTTGCTGTGTCACTGTAATGTGCTGATTCTAACTCCTCTGGAAAATACCCAGAGGAGGAATAACTGAGTCGTATGGTGGATTGAACCCTAATTTTTTTTGAGGAGTCTCCACACTGCTTTCCAGAGTGGCTGGACCAGTCTGCAATTCCACCAACAGTGTGCTAGTGTTCCTATCTTCCCATCCAGCATTTGTTATTATTTGTATTCTTCATCTTTGCCAGTCTGACTAGAGTGGGGTGAAATCTAAATGCAGTTTTGATTTGTATTTCTCTGATTATCAGTGATTTAGAACACTTTCTCATGTATTCATTGGCTTACTCAGTTTCTTCTGTTGAGAAGTTTCTGTTTAACTCTCTGGCCCATTTATTGATTGGATTGTTTGTGTTTTTGGTATTGAGTTTTTAGAGTTATGTGTAAATTTTGGGTATTAGTCACCTGTCAGAGGGATCACAGGCCATGTTTATCTCCCATTCTGTAGATTGTCTCTTGACTTTTGACTATTTCCTTGGCTGAGCTAAAGCTTTTTGATTTAATGGTATCCCACTCATTAATTTTTGACTTTAATTCTTTCCCTTGGGGAGTCTTGTTGAGGAAGTCGTTGCCAACTCCCATATGCTAGAGTGTTGGTCCTAATTTTTCTTCTAGCAGTTGTATGGTAGCTGGTTGAATTCCTAATTCCTTGATTCATTAGATTTGATTTTTGTGCAAGGTGAGAGATAAGAATCTAATTTCAGTTTTCTGCAAGTGGCTGTCCAGTTTGTCCAGCACCATTTGTTGAATAGGCTGTCTCTCCTCCATGTTATATTTTGACCCACCCCTTTGTCAAAGATCAGAATATTTGAAGATGTAGGTTTATCTCAGAGTCTTCTATTCTATTCCATTGGTCTTCACTTCTGTTTTGATAGTAGTACCATGCTGTTTTTAATACTACAGCTCTATACTATAATTTTAGATCTGGTATTGCAAAACCAACTGTTTCATCTTTCTTGCTTAGTAATGTTTGGCTATTCTGGGTTTCTTGGTTTTCCAAATGAATTTGAGAATTCCCTTTACTATATCTGTAAAGAATGGCATTGGAATCTTGATGGGGATTGCATTGAATCTGTATAGTGCTTTTGGCATATTGGCCAATTTGTTATATTAATTCTGCCTAACCAAGAGCATGGAACATCTTTCCATCTTCTCAGGTCTACTTCAATTTCTGTTTTCAGTGTTTGATAATTTTCCTTGTAGAGGTCTTTTATTTCTCTTGTTAGATTAATTCCTAAGTATTTTATTCATTTAGAGGATATTGTGAATGGGATTGATTTCCTAATTTCTTTTTCTGCCCTAATATTTTAACATATAGGAAAGCTATTGATTTATGGGTGTTGATCTTGTAGCCTGCTGCTTTGCCAAATCTGTTTTTTAGCCCTCTCAGTTTTCTGGTGGAGTTTTTTTTGGATCTTCCAGATCATGTCATCAGCAAAAAGGGATCTTTTGACTGCCTCCTTTCTTATTCTTACCCTTTGATTTCCTTCTCTTCCCTGATTGCTCAAGCCAGGGCCTTGAGGACTATATTGAATAAAAGTGGTGAAAGCGAGCAGCCCTGTCTTGTTTCTGAGTTTAGTGCAAATGCTTTCACCACTTCTATTATCCTAGCTGAGGGTTTGGCATATATGGCCTTTAAAAAGTTAAGATAAGTTCCTTTGATCCCTATTTTCTCCACAGTTTTGAGCATAAATGTATGCTGGATTTTATCAAAGGCCTTTTCTGCATCTATTCAGTTGATCACATGTTTTTTGTTCTTAATTCTGTTTAAGTGATAAATCACGTTTATTGATTTGCATATGTTGAACCAGCCTTGCATACCTAGAATGAAGCTTACTTGATTGTGATGATTTATCTTCTTGATATGCTTTTGAATGTTTGCAAGAATTTTGTTAAGGATTTTTGCATCAAAGTTCATGACGGATATTCCTCTGTAGTTTTCTTTTCTGATGTGACTTTGTGACTTTGTTGGGTTTTAGTATCAAAGTTATGGTTGTTTCATAAAAAGTGTTTGGGAGAGTTTCCTCTTTTTAATTTATTAGAATAGTTTGATAAGGAGAGGTGTTAGCTCTTCTTCAAAGGCATGGTAAAATTCAGTGGGGAATCCATCAGGTCCTGGGCTTTTCTTCTTTGGAAGACTTTTAATAACTTCATGGACTTTGGTGTCTGCTATTGGGCTGTTTAGGATTTCATTTTCATCCTGTGTCAATTTGAGGATGTTGTATGTGTCTAGTAATTTGGCCATATCATTCAGATTATCTGATATTGAAGAATACAGTTTTTCAAAATATGTTCTGATAATCTTTTTTATTTCAATGGGGTGAGTGGTGACCACCCATTTTTTGTTGGTGATTTTGTTGATTTGCTTTGATTCTATTCTTCTTTTAGTTAGATTAGCTAGGGTGTCTGTCAATTTCATTTATTTTTCCAAAGAACCAGCCCTTTGTTTCATTGATTCTTTTTATTGTTTTTTATTTTATTTGTTTCCCATTTCATTGATTTCAGCTTTGATCTTAATTATTTTTCATCTTCTGCTGGCTTTGGGATTAGACTGTTCTTCCTTTTTTAGAGATTTGAGTTGGAACATAAGCTTATTTGTTTGGGATCTCTCCTGATTATTATTTTTTCTTAAAGGGATAGGGACAGGGAGAGAGAGAGGGAGAGAGAGAAAGAGAAAAAGAGAATCAGCTTTATTTAGTTTTCATTGCTCTGACACTTCATTGTGTACATGGTGCTGGGGTTTGAACCACAGGTTTGTGCATGCAAGGCAAGTGGCGTAACTCCTGAGCCACCGCTGCAGCCCTCTCCTGATTCTGTTTTTTTTTTTTTAAAGAAAGAAGGACAGTGAGAAAGAGAGAGACAGAGAGAATCAATTTTTATTGAGTTTTTCACATGGCCTTCATTGCTCAGATACTTAGTTGTGTACATGGGTGCTGAGGTTTGAACCTATGTACTTGCACATGCTGGGCAAGTGCCGTAACTGCCGAGCCACTGCTCCAGCCCCTCTCCTGATTCTTAATGTGGACACTCAGTGCTATGAATTTTCCCCTTAAGAATGCTTTCATGGGGCTGCAGCGGTGCCTCGGCAGTTATGGTGCTTGCTCAGCATGTGCAAGTACATGAGTTCAAACCCCAGGACCCACATATACAACTAAGTGTCAGAAAAATGAAAGACATGTGAAAAACTCAATAAAAATTGATACTCTCTCTCTCTCTCTCTCTCTCACACACACACACACACACACACTGTCCTTTTCTCTTAAAAAAATAAAGAATGCTTCATGTTGTACCAGAGGTTTTGATATGTTGTGTCTTCATTGTCATTCTCTTCCAAGAATTCTGTTAAGAATTCCTTAATTTTTGTTCTCATGTTTTCTTGGATCCATTCTTCATTTAATAGGGTGTTATTCAATGTTCATGTATATGTGTGTTTCTGCTATGGTTTTTGCTATTAATTATTAAGGTTATGAAATCATGGTCTGATATGATACACTGAATAATATCTACTTTTTTGTATTTGCTTAATTTTGCTTTGTGAACTAGAGTATGATCTATTTTGCAGAAGGATCCATGTGCTGCTGAGAAGAATGTATACTCTGCCAATTTGGGGTAGAATATTCTGTAGATGTCTGGTAAGTGTGTTTGATTTATGGTGTTATTTAGACTGGAGTTCTGTTTATTTTATTTTATTTTTTTTTGCTTTGATGATCTGTCTATTGGTGATAGAGGAGTGTTAAAGTCTCCCAATACTATTATGTTGAGGTCCACAAGTGGTTTTTTGTCTTGGAGTATTTTTTCCACAGAGTTGGGGGCATTGGTGTTTGGAGAATGTCTATTTATTATGCTTATATTTTCTGTTGTATTGTTCCCTTTACTAGGGTGTAGTGGCCTTCTTTATCTCTTCTGATTAATGTATGTTTGAAATCCACTTTGTCAAATATAAGAATTGTAACTCCAACTTGTTTTCTTGGGCTGTATGACTGGTATATTTTTTTTCCAACCGTTTACCCTTAATCTATGGTTGTCATTGGCTGTAAGGTGGGTTTCCTGTAAGCAGCAAATTGTTGGGTTTTGTTTTTTAATCCAGTCTGCTAGTCTGTGTCTTTTGATTGGTGCATTGAGACCATCCACATTCAGTGTTAGAATAATTATATAGTTTCATTCATAGTCATTGTATTTTATTAGTAAATTCTATGTGGTGTTGCTTGTCTATTGATAACAAGTACCTATATTGAATTTCCTTTGTTTGTGGGTTTTGAGATATATTTTCTTGTTCTTCTATCTGGAGTTTACCTTTGAGGATTATTTGTAATGCTGAGTTTCTGTTCATGAATGCTGCAAGTTTGTTCTTAGCATGAAAATTTCTTATTTCCCCATTGAATTTGAAGCTCAGTTTTGCTGGGTATAGTATTCTTGGCTGCATGTTGTGTTATTTCAAATGTTGAAAGATCTCCTTCCATGGTCTTCTCACTTCCAGAGACTGAGCTAAAAAATCAGATGTGCTTCTTATTGGTTTGCCTCTGAATGTGATTTGGCATTTCTCCCTTGTCACTTCAGTATTCTTTCCCTGATTTCCCTGTTGAACATTTTGAATATGATGTGTCTTGGTGAGATTCTCATTTGATTAGGCCTATTGGGTGTCCTATAAGTTACCTGGATGAGTATATCTGACTCTATATTTTTATATGGGAAACATTTTTAGCTATTTCCTTGACAATGTTCCTTATCCCATTCGTTTGTGTTTCAATTTCTTCCTATATCACACTTTCTCTTAGATTGTTTCTTCTCATTTCATCCCAGACATTTTAAATATTCCATTTGTGTTCTGTGAGGTTTCTTTTCTTTTTCATTATCCATCCACTCAAACATGCTCATCCTGTCCTCATTGTCAGAAATCCTTTCTTCAAGAGCTGAAGTTCTGTTTTCTATGTGTTAGTCTATTTTTAAATTCTTCCAGGGTTTCTCCCAAGTCATTGACTGCAGATTTTAGCTCTGATACTTCCTTTTTGAGTAGGTCTATTTCTTTGATAATAGAGTTTTTCATCTCTTGAGTTTTCTCACTTAGTCCCTTCATTCTTTTCATTCATTCATATCTTCTTTTAGCTCATTGTTCCTTTTAGTAATCAGATCATTGATCATATTTTCAAGGTTTTCGTCTTGGTCCCAATATGTGGCATCCTTTTTAGAGAAGTTATGGGTTTGAGATGAACCTTTCCTTGTTTGATTCTTCATTTTTGAAGAGCCTCTTCTGGATCTCTGAATTGAGATTTCCTGAGGGGAAGGTAGGCAATTATCCAGGTGGTTTTTCCTTGCAAGTCAAAGGGTAGAATCAGTCACCACCTCTTGGATGATCACCTTCTTCCAGACACTGCTTCTGCCTGGTTCATATTTTGCTGCACTTTTTGGTTCCAAGCTCAAGTTTGCAGATCTGAACCTGGGTTGGGTTGTCCTGGGCACATGCCAGGACAGAAGATGCCTGGGCCAGGGGCTGCCAGGCAGGGATGCTCCTCCAGTCTATCCTGGGCATATGTTTGGGCCTGGAGCAGAAGAACACTTGGCTAGTCCTTCAGTTGCGCAGGGATTACCCCAGAAGTGGGTCCTATCAGTGGTGTCCTGAGATCCTTCTGGCTGGAACTGAAAGAAACCCAGACAGGTACACTGTGCATTAGGGGATTGGGCAGTGTGGGGGAAACTATGATTTAAGATCAAATGCATATCACATTGTCACTTCATATGTGTTTAAGATTGTTTGACAGTCAACTCCTTAATAAAAATTAAAAAAAGAAAAGGAAAAATAGTAAAAAGTGAAGTGCATAAGAAAAATGTATTTTTTATGAGATACAGTTGCAAGATACTGCATAAGATATTTGAATAAGCCATACTGCATGCCTTTACAAAAACATAAATGTTTAATCTTATTGTCAATTATATCTAAAAATAACAAGGGGTGATAGGAAGTAAGTAGTTGGGGAAATGGTGGAAATGAGTTAAGGAAATATATACTCCAAGCATTTATAACTATGTCACTGTATATACTATACTCATGTATATACAGAATGTTTTTCATAGGTTAAAGAATTACATCACTGTAATTAGATGTTTTAGGAAAACTATAAGACCAGGAAAGAGAGGCAAGGGATCTGGGGAATGGAAGGAGGGAGGTGAGGGAATGTGAGGGGTATTGTCCAAATTGTATTGCTGTATAGCGTGCATCTATGAATATGTGACAACAAATCCCATCATTATGTACAATAAATAATAATCATATGCACCAATAAAAAATAAGAAAAGAAAAAAACAAAATATAAAATTAAACGTGTCCAGCTTAAAAAAAATTGTTCAATGTTTATTCAGTGAGATAAAAGCTAAATCACAGTTTTATTATTAAAAGTATTCACTACTTGATTTTGTTCCAAATAAGGGTTTTGTGACATACTAATGAATATGAAAGAAAATTGTCTTATTTAAAATATTTCACTTTATGGATTTTTAAAGATCATAATTGAGTGATAGGAAAGATAAAATATAATGCACAGATTTCTGAAATCAAATGGACAGAACAGTTTATAAACTAACCCTTTCAAATTAGTGAAAAGTCTAAAACAGTATTTTTTAAAGGCTTATATTATTTTTTTTTTACTTTCAAATATATAACACTTCTTCAACTTTGGAAAACACAGTTTTTTGAGTTATAAGTCATATTCATCCACTTAAAATATTCAATTCATTTGGTTTTAGCATATTCACATGTGCAACTATCCTTGGTTAATTTTATAATCACCTCAAAAAGAGCTCTCACTTCCCTACCCTATCCCAACTCTAAGAAACTTCCTGTCTTTCTCTGTTTCCCCATTGTGAACTTTCATACACATGGAATCAGGGAACATGTGGTAACTCAGTTTGTATTCACAGGTCAGTAGGACCTCCAATGGCAGATGTTGTATACCAATGGAGTCTGCTACTCCAGCAATATTCCTGGAAGTCATTCCTTTCAGCATTTCAGCCATAACAGATGGCTCCAAAAACTCACTGGTGTTGCAGTCCGCAGTGGCACAATATGATCTTCAATGCCAGGCTCCTTAAAAAGTTTTCTCTTTGTTTCTGGTAAGAATACTAATTTTTTGGTGGATAGGGAACTGATGCAATTTTCTGCAATTCTGTAAGACCTGGACAAAATCTTGAATTCTTTTATTGGTTCCATGATTGTATCTTCTCTGATTTATTTTAGTCTTGTTTTTAGAGTCCTTGCAGATGGATGCCCCAGTGCCTGCTTCGGTATTTCACATTGGTTCATTCTATCTATGAGACTGTCCCTCTCTTGAGATGTATATACCTATAATCCCAAACTTCTTGTTCTCAACACATCATACTCATTTCTGTGTCAGGGAAATGGGAGTTATTAAGAAGTTGTAATCAATGGGGTAGCATTGATCTGCAGTTTTTAAAGGTGGTCCTAGTCACTTATGGAGAATCATTTGGAAGAGCATAGGACTAACTGGGCACAGAGAGGCCTGAGGAGAGACAGTAGCAATAGGATGAAGTGGGATGTTTAAGAAGAGAAGTTGATAGCCGTTGGTCAATAGATATATGCAGGCAACTTAGTATCAATGGTAATGTCCACACTTTGGTAGGTGCCTTCTTCCTTCAGGGAGGTAAGATATGCAAGAAATACACAACTGGAGTAGAAAATGGCTCATTTGTTCATTCTGAGTTTAACATTTTTGAGAGATATCTAAAAGGTGTTGAATTGGCAGTTGGAAATACATGTCAACTCAATAAAGACTTTGATCAGAAACAGATATGTCAGTATTCAGTGTATTGATGGGGCAATCACTCAGGAAGAGTAGGGAGACATTATGGGACTGAGGTTTAAGCAATAAGTAGAGTAACAGGAAATGGGTTAACCAAGAAGCTCAAGAAATCACTGGAGGGGTGTGGCAAATGTTCATAAAGAAGTAAGGTAAAGGGGGAAAATGACCAAGCGCTTTACTGCAAGGAAACCATTGGTGGACTTGCTTAGGGCAGTATAAATGGAGCAGGGGCTTGATGTCAGATTTCAGTGACCTGAGGAATTTAAGTCAAGTGAGGAAATGGTGACAATAAGGACAAGCAGTTGTCTACATAGGTTGTAATTTGAGTATGGGATGGAGTAAAATGAAATTATTTTGGAGTTGAGAGTAAATATCTGTAGCATCTAATATTGGCCTCTGTCATAGAGCTTATCACATTGTATTTCTTTTGTTGGTTTGTTTGCAGTGCTGGGGATTGAACCCAGTGCCCCACACATGCTAAGAAAGCATTCTACTACTGAGCTACACCTCCAGTCCACCACAGTGCATTTGTGTCCATCTCTCCAGCTTTTGACCTTGTAGTCCTTAGGGATTGGGTCTCTGTGGAATCCAGTTTAGAAGCCCCAGTTCCATGGCCCACCACAAGTAGGCAGTCTTTTGTTGTGGTTGTTAAAGGCCATTTAACATGAGAATAAAAATAACGGGAACATCTGTGGGTATTCTCATGCCAGAGTGTATTTTTGAGTTCTGCATTTAAAAGGAACCAAACATCAAAGTAGATTGTTTGAGATCTCCTTTTCTGGAATCTGATGTTTTTGTGTTTAGGCTTTTCACTTTAAATAACAGTGAAATGATTGAATGAAAAATGAATGGGGAGTATATACTTATTTGTAATGAGACTTAGGGAAGAAAAGATTCAGGGGTTACCTTATAATACTTGAGGATCTATCAATTACCATAAAGATTATGTGCCTTTATATAACTCCAAGAAATAGGAGTAAAACAACAACAAAATATAATCAAGCAACTAAATTTGATTATTGTTCATGTCTGGGTATTCTGTTGATTGACCTCTAATGTTCAGCTGCATAATCCACGAATGAGTTTATGCCATAAAGCTTATTTTTTCACTTCATTTCAGTAAATTTATTATGCATTTATAATAAAAAATTCATGTTACTTGGGTTTTCTTGGTAATAATATTCTAAAAGATTAAAATAAAAAATAGATCTCTATTTGAAGTATACACAATTTGAATATATTTCCACAAAATGTAAACTAAATGCACACTAAGATGCAAATTATATTTATATAAAATACAAACTTTAAAAAAATAAAATTATTTTGCATACGTATCCAACAGTCATTTGCTTATAAAATATTCAATATTATTTAATTGAAATGGGAATATAGAATGTCATTAAAACAATTAATATCTAAATTTTAATAAAATATTTCAAATACAGGTATTTATTTTTGAGCAATTAAATCTGTGTGTATGTGTGTGTGTGTGTGTGTGTGTGTGTGTGTGTGCGTGTGAGTGTGTGTGTATGTGTTGCTAGAGATAAAAGCCAGGGTCTCAAATATACTAAGCAAACACTCTACCACTAAGCCATATCCCTAGTCTTACCAATCAAATCTTTTAGAATATATTTGTGAAATAAAATATTCACATTTTTCCCTTCATTGCTTATGGATAACAGTCCCATAAGTTATATTTAAACTTAAAAATATAAATTTTTAAGAGTAAAGTGCATGATTTAATATTGCTAAAAATTTGTCAGTTGATGTGTCCATTTATTCTGAATACTGAGCTACTTTTGAGCATCTCCAAAATCACCACTTGGAATATAAAGAGATTCAAGCAAAAAGGACATTTTGCCATCCAGAGTAACTGGGGCTTTATGAGATCAAAGACTAAGCATTCTTATCACTCAAGTTCTTCATGTAAAGCTGTGTCCACCTCCAAAATCAGGAATGGTTCCATTCAAAAACATCCATGACCATTGGACTTGACCGTCTTTCATTTCAAGAATATGGTAAGAGATGCTGATAAACACTTCCTACTTAAAGTTATGGGTTGTATATGCCATTGTCAAGTATGGGGGTCCCAAGAAACTGGATTGCACACAGTCTAGCCTAGGTATTTCCTGGAGTTCTGGGACAGGCTGCTTGTGGAGCCAAATCTAAGAAGAGGTAGGGGGATAGGGCACATCAGCACTGAACTTCCCTTCCAACCATGTTCAATGTACAGTTATTTTTTGTAAAACTGGTAAACTAAAAATTACATTTCCCAGACTTTCTTGTTGTTTAAATTTAGTTTCTACCAGCCACTGTATCACATGAGATTTGGAAGGCAAACATTAATCGGAAGCTCTCTTTCTTCTTCTATTGCTGTTGCAGATGGCGGGCTCAGTCATGGAGATGGTGGGTTTTATTTAGCAGTATTCCACACTTCAGAACATTCATCTCTGGATTTTGCTAGTGCAAAACCAGCATGCGTGAAGTGACCAGGTGAGGCATCAGCCTCTCAATTCTTTGAGTACAAAGTGACATCTTCCTGGTGGCAACAGGTGCTTCAGCCGCCTGGCTGGTCCTACATTTTTACTCTAGCAGAAGTAACAGCTCTCCTAGAGGGCTGACTGGTGATGCTGCCTTAGGTCCTAATAGGGTAGCAGGAAACAGAGGCCTGAGAAGTTCCGGTTCAACAAAAAGAGGAAGAGAGAGGCAGCTTCCAGCAGGTCTCACTCTCTGTGTCCTTCACTATATCACTGTACTTCGGGCCTTATCTTATTTATCATGATCAACCCATTTTTAAAATGAATGAGTGATATAATAAAGCACCTAACATTTAATGAGGTCTAACTATGAGCAGACCCTGACTGATCATTTTCAAGTTTATCTTCTCAATGAATCCTCACAGAAAAATTGAACTATTGATCTTGATTTTACAAATGAGGAAATTAAAGTTAGTGAGATTCACATCACGTAGTCAATAAGTGGCAGAAGTGATTTGGAGCCTCTTATTATCTCCAACTTCAAATTCCTGTCTCCCAGCCCATGAAGGAGGGTGGTACAGGTGAGGAATGTGGATGTCTCAGTTAACTCTTGCATACCGTTAGGATAGCCTGTATCATGTTTTCTCCTGCAAATACACATAATGCACACAGTTTTCTTGGCCTCTAAAAAGTAGCGGTAGAACATTCTTTGTAAAAATTACTAATTAATTTTGTATTATTTTGAAGTGTTCTTTATTGAGAAATTTATTTGAAATAATTTGGATAACACACGAAAACATGAAAAAGAACATGAAATGATCCAAATCTCCCTGCCTCCAATATTACCTACATGCATTTTGGTATCCATCATCCTCCTAGGCTTCTCTTTGTCCCATGTAAATGAATGCATAGAAGAACACCTCTGCAGCTCACACTCTTTAATAACCTGCTCGTTTCACCTAACAATTGCTCACACTGACTTGCTGTGTCATTATCACTCCCTAAGCCAACTGCTTGATAGCCACCTGGATCCCGTTTAATTGATATGTCATGATTTGTTTCACCGTTCCCATAGTTTTGAGAATTTCTTTTCCCAAGCATTTCAGCTGTCATTTGCAACATTGCGCTGACCATACTCATTAAAATATCTTTACATGCTCGATGATTTCTTCAGAAATGGGATTTTAGTGTCAAAATACACTTGGGGGTTCATATCTATTACCATATTATCATCCAAAAGGATGCATCTTCCGTTCTTAGCAATATTCTGTGAGAGGCCACCCTTCCTCCCTATTCTGCTGAGATTACTGTCTATAAAAACAGGTCAACAATATTTATCATCCAAAAGTAGAAATCAGTCTTAATTAAGCCAAATCATTCTAACATTGAATTGTGTGGGGGCTGGGAAAATCCTGTGGCTTTTCCTAACACTTTCACCTGATCTCACAGAATTTGGAAAAGAAAGACACTTTACTTACTCTTTTCCTACAGCTAAAACTGCCTGTTAGGACTTGTTGCTGCTCACACCCTGAGTCACTCTTGATCTTCACCATCACGATGTGGCAGCATGGTGTCTGGGTAAATCTTTTATTATTATTATTTTTATTATTTTTGCCTCAGTATGAGCTTCCTGGAATCCAGGTCCCTTTGGACACTGTGATAAATGTTTGATCAGTTTAAAAGGAAGCAGACTAATCCCTAAATATCTGAACAATGCCACAGAGTTCTCAGAACTGACTTCAGTGTGCTATTTTTAAAAATAGTTTTTGTCCCTAGCACTTTAATGTGATTTTCCAAATTCCTTTTGGTACCATCAAAATCAATGTTTAGAGTGAAATACTTGCCCGGGCTATAAGGTGCTTCCCAGGATGCTTCAGCTGGTAAAGCATAGGGTAGGGAAAAAAAAGGTTTGCATAGGATCTGAGGGTTAGAAAGAAACTTAAAGTCACCTGGTCAAATCTCTCCCAATTCTCCTCTTGAGAACAAGAATAAACTTTCTATTCCCTCTGGCAGAGTCCCATAGTGATAGTTGTATTAAGGGTATGGAAAGCTAAGTGCCCTACCAGCATTATCTCATGTGTTTCCATGTAATGATGGCCTGGAAAGGTGGGTTTATTATTATTTTCATTTTACAACCAAGGAAAAGGAGATTCAAAAGAATTAATTACTGTTCTCACTTCATGCAGCAAGAAAGTGGCAGTGCCCATATGCAAGCGCCAGGTGTTCCTGAGCTTGCACCCTTACCACTTCTCTGTCATGGAGGTGGATAACAACTGCACCTGAGCCAACAGGAAAATCCATGTTCAATCCTAGTTCATGCTCTTTGAGTCTGATCTGTTCTCCATGTGATGTGTCCTGGTGCATTGTTTGGGAGTGTGGTATAGGGAGAGAGGACAAGCAATCTCTTCATCCCAGTATTGACCCTTCCACTTCCACACCATGCTCCCTTGAGAAAATTATTGATCTCTCTGAAGCCTCATTTTCTTCATCTGCACAATGGAGAATCACAATACTCACAGTGTTATTCATTTGTGAACTGTCAGCACTAACTTAGAAAAGTACCTAACACATAAATGATTTGTTCTCACCCTTCCCCATTGTCATAAAGGTCTCTACCTCCAATATCCTGTGACTTACCCAGGTCTTGCTTCAACATTCTCAACTCCATTATCTTTGAGCAATAATGATTAATGACTAATATTGTGTCCATGTCACATAAATCAGCCTGGTCTATTAAGAGTTGCTGTGGGGGCTGGAGAGGCAGCTTGGCAGTTATGGCGCTGAGTGAGTACACAAGTTCAAACCCCAGCACCACTTACACAACGAAGTCTCGGAGCAACGACAGTCACATGAAAAACTGAATAAAAATTGATTCTCTCTCTCTCTCTCTCTCTCTCACTGTCCCTCTCTCTTAAAAAAAGAGTGGTTGTGATATTATCACCAACTCATTTTTACAGAGGAGTTAATGGAGGCTCAGGAAGATAAGGGGGCTGGACTGAAGCTACAGCAACTTCATGAGATTCAACCTGTGTCTGGAGGACAGCTCACCTGAACTAGTGGAAGAACTCTTCCTCTCCAGCTTGTTTCCTTCCACTTCTCACACGGTCACTTCTGCACACTCCCTTGGGACTCTGGCTTCTTTCTTCTGGTCACTGTTAATCTCAATAACTTATGAGAAGTCTGAAAAGATGAGTTGTAAGGGAAGCTGTCTCTGATGGGCTGTGTGACATTGCTCAAATTGCTTTCTCCTGCCTTACCTGGGTGCCCTCATTTGCAGCAGTGGGATTGCACAAGGCTTTCTACATTGTTGGTTTTCAATACATCTTTCCTGAATGAATAAATGAATGTCTGAATGAATAATGAATACAAGAAGTGTTCTCTAATAACATACACCTCTGAACTCTGTTAACTGCTGGCAGCTGTATCTATATGATTAACTTAGTTTCTGTAGGAACAGTCTAAATTGAGGGGGATTTTAGCTGGTTAGCACTGGATTTCCTCCATGGTAGGCTTCCTGTTTTCATGGAGAAGGTGTTCATAAGAGCAAAATCTTGACCTCTGAAATCCATTTCCATCATTAGGAAGGAAAACACTTTAATCACTCAGTCTAATCTGCCTCTTCTGGAAATAGTCCTGACTGTGAGAAAGCAGCTAGTTCACTCTCCCCATTATGCACCAGTTTAGTTGGGTGAGCTTCATATGCCCAAGAAAGGAAGGAATGACTTAGGGTTAAGTTCAATCCACAGAGGGTCAGCAAACCCATTGGCTGTATATGGAAATATCATCAATAAAGGGAGGTTTCCATCAGCAATGAAGTAGACATCTGTTCTCCATCTCTCCAATGCTAAGGCCACTTCTCTTTTAGCTCCATAATTAGAAAAGAATGAGATATTACTTATTGACTACGAAAATCCTGAAATTTGGTGAAAGCAAATACTACTAAATTGCAGATAAGAAAATGATATTTTTGGACAAAAAAAAAAAAAAGCAATGCTGAGATAGAGTGTGTATTAGGCAGGAGCAGGAGCATGATATTGGGCCCACAGTTCTGTTTGCGGTGCCCATGAGGGATTTTAACTAGTGTGCATTGACTTCTGTTGTGCTATGGGGCTACTTCAGGTTTCACAGTTGTGCGGTGGGTCCTTATGAAGACTTTGTCTACCAATAAGTGCATGTTATACAAGCAAGGCAGGATTTTAGTATGCAAGGACCTTAGTATACGCTGGCCATGTAAACTTTCATTTTGAGCTTCTATGCATTGATTTTGAACCACCCAGGTACAACTTATTCTGGTATTTCAGGCAAGACTGGGGCAGGAATTAGAACCTTTTGGTCTTGATGGGTGGCACAGAATTTCTGTTTTTTCCTGAGGTCCAAGAGTCTGGTCTGTATGTGCTTTAAACTTTAGCTATGTTCTAGTTGCATGACATGTGCAATGTTCTTGCTGTATCTGTTAAGCAGGATCTAGAGGGCAATGCTGCACTTGTTCCCCTGAATTCTATTTGCCTTGCTGAAGACTGAGGGAAGAACCTAAGCTCCCAGAATCCTGGGCTTCCATGCGGATTCTTGAGGCTTCTTCTCCACTACTGGCCTCAAATGGGCACAGAGTTAGTTCATTTTGAGGTGATGAGACTGAAACTGTGGCTTTGCCTAAACATTGGTGGTGTATGTCATCAGAAAACAAGTAAAATAAGAGGGAGCCCTTTACTGTTGATATATAATGAGCTGAGTTTTTTAAAGGATTGTTGAAAACCAAGATATTAAGAATGTAATTAAAAGGCTATCATCTACAATATTTAGCATGTAAGAACCATTCCACTTAGGAGTTCAAGGATAGCTATAATATCCATCCTAGTATACTTTAGTCTTAGCATTTGGACAAAAGCAATGGAAGAATGAAAGCAGACAATGGGAATACATCATTGAAGCAGAAACAAGAAAGAGATCTTCTTAGGAGATGCAACATCTTAGAGAAAAAAAATCAGAAGGAAATAAAAGGGAAAAGAGATGTTAAGAAATATGATAAGCAGATATGAAAGGTAAAAGTAGTTGTACCTAGTTACAGTTGCTCTAAAAGAGAGCATCAGAAAGGCAGGCAATTTTTTAATTATTAGATTCGAAAATGTGACAGGTGTACAAATGTGATAGAGGGAAAGAGGAATTATCTGAGAAAGCAGACTGGATTGAAAGTGCCAAGAGGCTAGAACTACTTACTGAGGTGACCATAAAAGTATCCACACTAGAAGATGTCAAAGAGACATGTAAATGACCTAGAAGATCTGGACATACAAGGAAAATCAGCAGAATCTACCCTAAAGAACTTTTGGATAATTTTCGTGCTAACGTGTATATTGTAGTTGAACAAGAAGCTATTGTCTATTTCACTAGAGAGCACATTTGAAATATTTCTGCATTCAAAATTCTAAGGCTACCATCCTAAGATAACATTTAAATGAGTAGAGGACCCCATGCCTGGACTTGGCCCCACTGCACCATGGGCCCAGGACTCCAGCCCCAGTTTTTACCAGGCAGGAATGCAGCATATCCCCAAGGACCCTGAACCCAAAACCCACCCTGCCATTGAACAGGCCCAGGACTCAGGCCTGACCCCAGCAGGTGCACAGGACACCCCGAGGACCCCACACCCAGACCCCACCTAGCTGTCCCACATACCTGCCAGGTCCAGTTATTTTGGACATGTCCCCACCACCAACAATCCCAGGCTCCAGCGCAGTGCATAGGGAGGCATGTTCTGGCCTTCTCTATATCTCCAGGATCACAGGAACCAGCTAAGCAACACTGCTGCTTAGTTTCAACAACCCAGCAGGCTGTCCTGCAACCCCACCAGGTTCCAAATCCAAGTCCTGAAACTTAGATCCTAAAGGTGCAGCAAAATGAGCCTCTAGGCAAAAGGAGTTTCCTGGAAGAAGGTGGACATAAGAGAGGTGATGTCAGACACAATTCTTTGGCCTGCAAGGAAGAACCACCTGGAGACATGCCTTGCTTCCACACAGAGAACCTCAATTCAATGATTCAGAAGAAGACTTTCAAAGATGAGGAATCAAACTGAAAAAGCTCACCTTAAATCTATAACTCATCTACTAAGGAGCCCATGGATAGGGAGTGGGATGAAAGCCTAGAAAAATTATCAACTATCTGAGTACTAAAAGGAACAATGAACTAAAAGAAGATTTAATGAGGGGACTAAGTGAGAAAATTCAAGCAATGCAAAATTCTGTGAAAGAAATAGACATACTGAAAAAGGAAGTAATAGAGCTAAAATCTGCATTCAATCACATCAGAGGAACAATGGAAGAATGTAATAATAGGTTAACAGTCCTCAAAATCCACAAACAAATGGGGCTGGAGTGATGGCCTGATGGTTGTGGCTCTTGCCTTGCATGTACAAGGACCTGGTTTCAAACCCCAGCACCATGTATATAATAACTATGTGTCCAAAAAATGGAGGCCAGAAGATAAACTAAATAAAGTTGATTCTCTCTTTCTCTCTCACTCCTACCTCTCTCTTTAAAAGAAAAAACCCAGAAACAGAGGAAATTCACTAAAGGTACATGCTATCGACAGACAACCAAGACAGTACAGAACTTACTATTAAAAAGCAATGACTACAAACTACAACCACATAATAATTCTAAAACTGAATGTGAATGGTCTCAAAGCACCAATCAAAAGACACACATTAGCAGACTGGATCAAAGAACAAAAATTAAACAATATGCTGTTTATAGGAGACCCACCTTATAGCCAATGATATCCACAGATCAAGGGTAAAAGGATGGAGAAAAATCTACCAGGAGTATGGCCCAAGAAAGCAAGGGGGTGGTGCAATACAAAGTAGATTTCAGATACAAACTAATCAGAAGAGATGATGAAGGGCCCCACATCATAGAAAAGGGAATAAGACAACAGGAATCTATAGCCATAGTAAATATATACTCTCCAAAGGGCAACGCTCCCAACTATGTGGATAAATTACTAAATGACGTAAAACCACTTGTGGATCTTAACACATACGCACTGGGAGACTTTAATATGCCTCTATTACTAATAAACAGATCATTAAAGCAAAAAGAAAATAATAATAAAACAAAGATATCACCAGTCTAAACAACTCCATAAATCAAATGACCTTAACAGACATCTATAGAATATTCCAACCCAAATTGGCTGAATACACCATCTTCTCAGCAGTGTATGGATCCTTCTCCAAAATAGATCATTTTCTAGTTCACAAAGGAAATCTCAGCAAATATAAAAAATAGATATTATTCCATGTATCCTATCAGATCATGATGCCATGAGCCTTGCAAATAACAGCAAAATTTATAACAGAAAATACACATATACAGGAAGAATGAATAATACCCTATTAAATGAAGAATGGAAAACATGAGAGTAGAAATCAAGAAATTCTTGAAAGTAAATGAGAAACAAGATACAACATATTGAAACCTCTGGGACAGCATGGAACCATTCTTTTTTTTTTTTTTTAAGAAAGAGAGCGGTAGAGAGGAAGAAAGAGGAAAGAGAGAATCAACTTTATTTAGTTTTTCATCTGGCTTTTTTTTCCTCTGACACCTAATTGTATATGTGGTTCTAGGGTCTGAACCTGGGTCCTCATGCATGCCAGGCAAGCACCATTACCACTGAGCCATTGCTTCAGCCTGTGGAAGCATTACTAAGGAGAAAATTTATAGCGCTGAGTACCTACATTAAAAATCAGGAGAGATCTCAAATAAATAAGCTTATGCTCCACCTCAAACCCCTACAATAGGAAGAATAATCTAATCCCAAAGCCAGCAGAAGACAGGAAATAATATCAGAGCTGAAATCAATGAAATAAAGAACAACAGCAACAAAACAATAAAACGAATCAACGAAACAAAGAGGTGGTTCTTTGAAAAAAAAAATAAAATTGACAGACCCCTTCCCAATCTCACTGAATGAAGGAAGGAATTTAAGCAATCAACACAATCACCAATGAAAATGGTGCGATCAACACTGAAATCCAATGGATTATTACAACATATTTTGAAAAAATATACTCCTCTGAATTAGATAATGTGGAAGACATGGACAAATTTCTCGACACATATAACATCCCCAAATTGATGCAGGATAATACTGAAATTTTAAGAAGCCCAATAATGGGCACTGAAATCAGTATAATAATTTAAAAGCCTCCCAAAGAATAGAAGCCCAGGAACTGATGGATTCCCTACTAAGTTTTACCACACCCATGAGGAGGAGCTAATACCTTTCCTTATTAAGCAATTCCAAAAGGTTGAAAAGGAGAGAACTCTCCCAAGCACTTTTTATGTGGCAACCATAACTCTGATATCAATATTCAACAAAAAAAGAAATCTACATACTGATATCCCTGATGAACATTGACACAAAGGACCACAACAAGATTCTAGCAAACCACATTCAAAAACATATATCAAGACATCTGAGGGATCTAGGGAGATATACTCTTAAATCCCCAGAGAATCCAAACAATAATTATGAAATCATTTAATGCTTGAAAATCCATAATCTTACATTTATCTATCTATCTATCTATCTATCTATCTATCTATCTATCTATCATGTATCTATCATCTCTCTATCTATATATTTATCTATCTCTATCTATCTATCTATCTATTATATGTATATATATA
>PVKS010005089.1:0-87790 GCA_004027875.1 Aplodontia rufa | reverse complement strand
GCAGCTAACTCTTCTCCCTCTCCTCTTCCCTAGCCATGGAGAAAGCACAATGAAGCTTCTTCCTGTCCCAGGCCCAGTTATCTGCCCTTTGGCTCACTGCCCGCAGGAGCAAAGGAATCCGGACGTCCGTCTTTCCTCTGATCTCACAGGGCAACCCTCATCACAGGAGACTCCTGTGGGGACTTCTGCCCACCAGCAAGCAAGCCACCAACTTCGCAGCAGTGACCAGGCACCTGCTGGGCACCTCTGCGGTGATTCACGCTGTCTCCTTGGAGGTGGCCTCAGATCGCACAGGCCGAGGGCTCTGTCCCCAGGACTGCCTCCCAGGCTGTGGATACCAGTCACCAGCCCCAGGTTGTTTCTGACTCACCTGCCACAAATTGTAGTTCCTCCAACCCTTTCCTCGAATTTTTGCTTGAGGGCTCGGGGAACACATGGGACCAATTAATAATTACTGGTTTGTGGTAAAGAGCATTGCACCGCATCCCGGTGCAGAGATGCAGAGGGCGAAGTATGGGAGCAGGCACCGAGCTTCCAGGTCATCCCTGGGCGCCATCCTCCAGGGTCCTCCACAGGCTCAGTCAACGGGAAGCTCTCCAAACCCTGCCCTTTGGGGGTTTTCTGAAGGCTTCACTCACTGGTGTGATTGCTAAGAGACTGGGGGTGGGGGGATCTGGAGGGGTGGCTCAGTGGTTACCGTGCTTGCCTGGCATGCGTGAATACACAAGTTCAAACTCCAGCACCACATACACAACCAAGTGTGTGAGCAATGAAAGTCACATGAAAAGCTAAGGATTGCTTCTCTCTCTCTCTCTCTCTCTATCCCTTTAAAGAGAGAGAGAGAGAGAGAGAGAGACTGGGTGGGGAGCCCAGCACGGCCTGTCTGCTCGGATTCTTCTTGCCCTCTCCTTCAATATGGCTTCGACCAGGGTGCAGGGCAGGACCCCTCAGAAATGAGGAGGGGCTCATGACCTGTTCATGACCAATAGGTCAGGGAATTTCCTTGCGGCCAGCCACCGACAGACAGAAGAGATCAGGAACTGTGGCTAAAAAAAGAAAAAAAAAATCTCAAAACAGTTGTCTGTTAACACAGTTGTCTATTAAGATTTGTGTACTTGGACTGGAGCAGTGGCTCGGCGGTTAAGGGGCTTGCCTGGCATGCGCAAGTACACGGGTTTGAACCCCAGCACCCACGTACACAACAAAGTGTCAGAGCAGCAAAAGCCCCATGAAAAACCAAATTAAATTGATTCTCTCTCACCGTCCCTCTTTCTTTAAAAAAAAAAAAAAAAGAAAGAAAGAAAGATAGAAAAGAAAGATTTGTGGACTTTCGTGTGTGTACTTCAACCGGAGTATTCTGTCAGAAGCATTTCCCAGGAGGCATTTTTTATTTGTGCAGTGGTGGGGACGGAGCCAGGAATGCCCTCGCACTGAGCTGCAACCCCGGCCACTTTTGCTGTTTATTTTGAGTCAAGGTCTTGCGAAGTTACCAAGCCAGGCCTTGAACCTGCGTCCTCCAGGAGATGTTTTAAAGTGCTGCCCTTGGGGCTGGAGCGGTGGCTCAGCGGTTTCGGCACTTACCTAGCAAGCATGAGGACCCGGGTTCAAACCCCAGCACCACGTACACAACTAAGGTTGGAGCAACTAAGGCCATGTGAAAAACTGAATAAAGTTGTTTAAAAAAATAAAAAATAAAAAAATAAAGTGCTGCCCTCAGTGGCTCCTGGGTTTCCATCCATGCATTCACCCTGCTCCCCTCTGGTCTCTGTCCTCACACTTCTCCCCAGAACTGCTGTGACAGCCACAGCCCCACGGTTAAGACACAACGTCAAGAAGCAGAGAATGTACTAGAAGGCTCTCAGGAAGGGTCTTTGCAGGCTGGGGATTCTGGTGTAGAAAGAAGGAGCAGCTACAAGAGGCGGGAAGCTCCCCTAGGTTAGGTTGGTCTAGGAGTCCCTGTGGCTGCCACTGCAGACGTCACCATCACCATCCGAGATAGTGCCACTGCAGACGCTGCAAATACAGCGACTGGGAAGAGCTCCCAGGGGCCTGATTCCCTGTGCAGGAATCCCTATGCCTGGGCCTGAGAGGCCAGACAGTGGAGGAGAGGGGCCCATCCCTACCCCACCAAGCCCCACCGTGGGAAATTCCACAGGGCACAAAGGGCACCAGACAAAGAAAATGCCCTGTGTACCCATGAGAGCAGTGGGTGTGTGCCGAGTGCTCATGGGCACCAGGCCCCTGCGCCAAGCTAGTCCCATGGGGTGGCTCGCTGCACAGAACCCTCCCATTTGCCCCATGGCAAGGAGGCAGGCAAGAAGAGCTGGCGATGTGCCCAGACCACGCAGGTGGGGCAGCACAGGACTCGTCACCGGGGACTGATTTGCCAGTCGGTGCAGGGCACTGGCCGTGGGGCATCATTTTCACTGTTCTCTGGCTGCCGCTGAGTCAGACTGAGAACCACATCCGCCAGCACGCCCTGTCAATCATGGGCACTTGCCTGAGATCTGGAGGGCTGGAGCGGGCAGTGCTGGCAGGCAGCTGCGGGCTTTGCTAGAGGTGACATTTCCCCAGCGACTTCTGTTGCAGGGTCCTGTGATGATGACTGATTTTGGAAGGACAGGCATGGCTGCTCTGGTGTCTTCTCTCCTTCCTTCCTTTTTTTTTTTTTTTTTTAACAACTTTATTTAGTTTTTCACATGGCCTTAGTTGCTCCAACACTTAGTTGTGTGCGTGGTGCTGGGGTTTGAACCCGGGTCCTTGTGCTCGCCAGGCAAGCGCCGAAACCGCTGAGCCACCGCCCCTTTTTTGTACCAGGGTTTGAACTCAAGGACACTTAACCACTGAGCCACATCCCCAGCTCTTTTTATTTCTTTACTTTGAGCTTTGAGACAGGGGTCTCACTAAGTTCCTGAGGTTGGCTGGCCTTGAACTTGCCGTTCCCCTGCCTCAGACTTTCCCTCCCACGTAAGCCTCAAAACCCCTGCATTCCTTCCCTTTCCTCTTGGGGTATCCTGTTTTCCCAACTGAACCTTGTTGAGCCGGAACCCAGTTAAGGAGGATATTAAAGAAAGGTAGCTGGGGGCTGGAGTGAGGGCTCTGGGATATCACGCTTGCCTGGCATGCATGAGGACCCGGGTTTAAACCCCAGCACCACACACAAAGCTAAGTGTCAGAGCAATGAAAATCAGATGAAAAACTGATTCTCTCTTAAAAAAAAAAAAAAAAAAAACGTATCTGGCCAGTTGCTGTAGCGCACACTTTTAATCCCAGCAGCTTGGGAGTCTGAGGCAGGAGGATCACAAGTTCAAAGCCAGCCTCAGCAACTAAGCAAGAGCCTGTCTCAAAATAAAAAGGACTGGGGATGCAGCTCAGTGGTTAAGTGCCCCTGGGTTCACTTGCCAGTACCAAAAAACTATGAATTAAAAAAAAAATTGAAAGGAAGGTAGCTGGACGCAGCTTTAGAACAAACACAGGTTCAAAACCCGGCCCCATCGTACTGTGCGGTTTCGGGGTTTTCTTGGCCCCTAGTTTCGTTTGCCTCGGGTTCCTCACTAAGAGCACGCAGAGTTGCTTGTCCCCCTCGCAGGGTCGTGGTGAGAAACCAAGACAAGGATTGGGAGATGCAAGCTGGCCCGGGGAGGGCTGAGCCTGGTTACTGACACCTTCAGACCCAGGCTGGCAGAGGAGGAAAGTAAGGCCCGAAGAGGTCACTATCACACGGCTGGGAGGTGCAACTCAAGTCCAGCAGCGGGAGGTTCCCGTTCCCTCCTGCTGGGCCTCAGGGCTTGTGACTCTGTGGTCAGCATCCGGCTAGGCTGGGGACAAGCCCAAGGTCAGCCTGTGTTCACAGGGCTCCTCTCAGCCCCGCCGACATGGAGGCCCCTGAGGCCACGTGACCAACAACCCTGCCACACTTGGTTTGGTCTGTTTCTCTGACCTGGTTACTGGGACCTCAGGGCTGTGACCCAGGATCCAGCACAGTGTGGAGCACAGGAACGGAGTCAGCCTACAGGAGAGACTCAGCCTCGGTTTCCCTCTGTGTAGTTCTCGCTAGAGTGTGGCAGGTCTGAAGGTTCCAGAGCCTGAGTGGGGCTGGGTTTTCCAGGTCAGTGCAGCCGCCTTTGGGGTGTGGGCAGCAGAGGTAGGACACAGTTTTGTGCCAGAGGACAGTCCATTCCATGCTGGTGCACTGTATCCCCTGGGGCAAAGGCTGTGCCATTGGCCCGTCAAAGACAGAGAGACTGTGTTCCCTCTCCCAGACTCAGCCACATCCAGGACCCACACAGGGTGAGCTTGGCTCACCTCCAGGCCCTTCTCTGCTGGGATTTGCTGGGCAGGAAGGCACCTTGGTCATGGATCTGGGTGCATCCCTTTGCCCAGCATGGCCTCCCTGAAGGGCTGGGCAAGGGCTGACCCAGGGCTCTCATGGCTGGTGTCCCTGAGGCTTTGACTTGAGGGTGACCTGAGTCCTAGCAGATTACATGGATGAGGAGTGGGACCCAGGAGACTTCCTTCTCCAGGGAGAAAACCCCTTCCCTATCTGCCTGCTGCCTGCCTAGGCCTCCCTGTGTTAGTGCACACCAGGCCCCAAAGTCCCATGTGGCCGAGTGACACAGGGCTGAGTGGAAGGAAGGCAGGCAGCAAGTGGGTAGCAGAGGGGATGAGGCATGCCATCCGTGGAGGCCTGAGGGGGAGAGGGCACTGCTCAGATTGTGGGGTGGGCAGAGAGGGTCTCAGGCAGAGGGGGAGGTGGGAGCAGCGCCCTTCACTACCTGGGTGGGACCCCTGGGGCCTCCCAGAGGTCCTCAATTCCCCGGCCTGCAGCAGTCCTGTGTGGCTCAGTGACAGTGGGGAACATCCTGCTTGCAGTCCAGGGCTATTCCTGTCAGGAACAGTGGTGAGGAGCCCAACTTTATCAGCTTCAGTGTCCCTAGTGACCCAAAGAGACACTTGTGAGTTTGAGCCAGGCTGCCTCTAAAGCAGATGCTGACTCGTGACCCTGTAACCCCATCAGACAAGGAAAGTCCACCTAGGTCCCCATGGTGGTTCCAAGGGCAGACACCATTATCACCTGTCAATAGCAGGTGGCTTCTGCTGGCCACACCACCCACTGACTCATGGCCTGGCACTCACCTGCCACACAGGTGTGGGGCAGGGACTCTGGGCCAGACAGGGCAGGGCAGGTCCTACTGCTGTAAGCCTACCTGCCTCTGTGAGAGGCCTGGCGCTGTCTTTCTGGTCTACCTGCCTCCGTGAGAGGCCTGGCTCTCTCTCTCTCTGGCCTCCTGGTTGGACTGGAGGTGGCAGGAGAGGGCTGGCTGGGGTTGATTAGGTAAAGTGGGGGAGAAAACAAGGGAACCAATCAAAGCAGGTGCTCCCAATGTTCCCTGCACCTTCTGCTGTTGTCATCTTCCTGTCACAGACTGGAAACTGGGGCTAGATGGGCAAAGCTGCTGGGCTTGGGACAGGAGTTGCTGAGGCGCCTGAACAGGTCCTTTCGCCCAATGCTCCCTGTCTTCCTGCCCTGCCCAGTCTTCTCAGGGCCCCAGGCTCCCCCCCCCCCCCCCGTTTCCTTCCTTCCTTTCTTTTTACAGAGAGAGAGGGAGAGGGGGAGACAGAGGCAGAGAGAACCAATTGTATCTAGTTTTCTTTTTTTCAATCTGGTTTTTTGCTCCGACACTTTGTTGTGTACGTGGTGCTGGGATTTGAACCTGGGTCCTCGCACATGCCAGGCAAGCGCTGCAACCGCTGAGCCACTGCTCCACCCTATTGTTTAGAAAAGCAAAATCAAGATTTTTTTTCTGCGAAATCCAACTTTCTGATTTTTCTACTTTTTTTTTTTTTTAATTAAAAGTTGAGTCGTTTTCCAATCGTAAACGCGTATACGGTTACAATGAGGAGCATTTGTTCGTAAACCATAGTTGCCCCCATATTGCCCCACCCCAGTCTCTCGATTCTTCTATACTATGCCCCTAACAAGTATAACTGACTACATTTACATGTATGTATAAGCGTGTGGATTTTCCAGAATTAAATGGTTGCATGCTTGGGATCTGGCGTCTCGGGGGTAAAGAGTCTGCAGCGATTGTCTTCCCGGATCCCGCCCCCACATTAGCCTCCTCCTTTAAACCTGAACCGCTTCCCTGGGCTCCTCAGCCTCTTTCCCAGAAGCAGCCCGGGCCTTCCTGTGTCCAGGGCTTTGCACAGGGCTTCTCCCTCTGCCCTTTGGGCTTCCGAACTCCTATTCATCCCTCAGGACACCTTGTTCATTTTACTTACTTTTCATTTTTATTTTTTTAAAGAGAGGGACAGTGAGAGAGAGAAAGAGAGAATCAATTTCATTTAGTTTTCCCTGTGTCCTCCATTGCTCCGACACTTTGTTGTGCATGTGGGTCTGGGGTTTGAGCCTGTGTCCTCGCGCATGCCAGGCAAGCACCCTAACTGCTGAGCCACCACTCCAGCCCCTATTTTTCTTTTCTTTTCTTTTTTTTTAAAAGATGGAGAGAGTGAGAGAGAGAAAAACAGAGAATTTATTTTATTTATTTTTCTACTTGGCCTTTGTTTCTTCAACACTTAGCTGTGTATGTGGTGCTGGGGTTTGAACCCAGTCCTCATGCATGCCAGGCAAGCGCTCCAACCACTGAGCCACTGCTCCAGCCCCCAAGAATAACTTTTTTAAAATGAGTGCATTATAATTATACATAATAGTGGGATCATTATGACATGTTTGTACATGGACTTATATATGTGTGTGTGTGTGTATATATACATATATAAAATACTTTTTTTTGATACCAGTATTGAACCCAGGGGCACTTAACCACTGAGTCACATCCCCAGCCCATTTGTTTCTTTATTTATTTTGATTTTGATTTTGAGACATGGTCTTGCTAAATTGCTGAGGTTGGCTTTGAACTTGTGATCCTCCTGTCTCAGCCTCCTGAGCTGCTGGGATTACAGGCTTGTGCCACCATGCCAGGTGACATAACAATTTGATGAATCTCATTTCCATGCCCCCCCCTTTTTTTTAAGAAAGAGGGGACAGTGAGAGAGAGAGAAGCAATTTTTATTTAGTTTTTCATGTGACTTTCATTCCTCAGGCACCTTTTTGTGTACATGGTGCTGGGGTTCAAAATCCCGTACTTGCGCATGCCAGACAAGCGCCGTAACCACTGAGCCACTGCTCCAGCCCCACCTTTTTTTAAAGAGAGAGGGACAGTGAGAGAGAGAAGGAGTATCAATTTTATGTAGTTTTTCGTGTGGCCTTTATTGCTCTGACACTTCATTGTGTACATGGTGCTGGGGTTCAAACCCATGGATTTACGCTTGCCAGGCAAGCGCCGTAACCATAGAGCCACGGCTCCAGCCCCATCCCCTTCCCTCTCCTCCCCCCATCTGCTTGGTCTACCAGTCTCCCTTGTATTATTATCATTTTAATCAGTTCATTATACATAATGGTGGGATTCATTGTCACATATCTGACATGCACACAATTTCACTACGTAATTTGGCCAGTGCTGTTCCCCAGTACCTCCCCTTTCCCTTCCTCCTCCCTCCTCCTTGTCCTCATCTTCTACTCTACTAGTATGTGGATTTTAGTTGTTTTGGATAAGCATCAAGGAGTGGGATAGCTGGGTGATACGGTGGTTTCACTCCCACTTTATTTATCTATTTATTTAGTACCAGGGTTTGAACCCGGGGTGCTTAACCGTTGAGCCACACCCCTGGCCCTTTTTATTTATTTATTTATTTATTTTATTTTGAAACAGGGTCTGGCTAAGTTGCTGAGGCTGGCTTTGAACTTGTGATCCTCCTGCTTCAGCCTACCCAGCCTCTGGGATCACAGGCATGTGCCACTATGCCCCACCCATTCATAGTCTTTCAAGGAACCTGCATACTGAATTGCAAAGTGGCTGCACTAATTTGTGGTCCCACCAACAACAGGCGAGTGTACCTTTGCCCCTGCGTCCTCGCCAGCACTCGGGGTTGGTATTTGCCTGCCGTTCTAGCTGGAGCTCTGTGGCATCTCTCGCTTTTGATTGGTGCCTCCGCTCCTTTAACAGGAGCACCTTCCTGAGGACTCCCAGGGCACTTCCCACACCTCTGTCTGCACTTCTTGCTGGTTGCCACCTCTGTCTCCCCCATGGAGCTCTGGCTCTGGCCCTCGAAGGAAGGGCTGGGTGTGGATCACCTCTGTGCCTTTTGAGTGCCCAGCACCTTCTTGGTGCCTGAATAAGGAAGGCTGTCAAGGGGGCAGGTGAATCCAGAGAGCTCTGTGGAGCAGACAGGAGCAGGAGCTTGGCTGACAGTCACCGCTGGAGAAAAGCCTCCAATGGTGACAGTGGACACATGTCCTGGAGCGGGCATTCTGAAGCTGTGGGCTTGTGAAGTTGTGAGCTTGGACAGGTGCCTCCGGAGGCGGAGGACAGAGGCAGAGAGACAAGCCTGATAGGTGTCTGTGGTGCCTGGCACAGCTGGAGTTGGGACCAAGGTCTATCAGCTGACTCGTGGTGGACTCAGGTGCCTGCCTGGCCGAGGGTGTGACAGGCACGCCCTCATGTGATCCTCAGCCATCCTGAAGTCAAGGGCTATTACCTTCACGGTGAGAGCAGTCTCAGAGAAGGGCAGGAGAGGAAGGCAGCATGTGCAGGGCTGTCTGACCCTGGTCCTCCACTTGATGATTCATTGTCACATATCTGACATGCCCTTGACCCCAGGCTGAGGGTTCCTGGCTAGCTTTGGTTCCCTTGGAGGATGGGAGCCCCAGCCTTCTGCTCTGGCTCCCATCCCAGGAAGGAAACGCTTTTTAACTGGCAGGAGTAGGGGAGCTGCTCTGGGGACCATTCTCCTGCCCTGGGGTCTGGAGCAAACTACGCCAGCTTCCCTACGTTCCAGGTCACTTCCCATCCGGGTGGAGTCCTGGAGTCGCTGAGCTGCTAACAGGCCTGGAGGTGGCTTCTCTGCCCTAGGATGCTTGTGCACAGAACACTGCTCCCACTCGTGTAACTAAGCGTTGAGAGAACAGCAGAGGTCCCCCGGTGCCCGCTCCAGAGAGGCCAACTGGAGGCAGTTACTCCTGGGCCCCGTGCACCTGGGCGTCCGGTCCCTGTTACAGGTCCAGCAGCTGGAGTTGGCCTGCTGGCCTCCACCGCTTTTTGCAGATAAGGAGGGGCGGGCCGGGTCCCAGGGCAGCGCCGGCCGCGCGTCCCACTTCTTGGGCTCAGTGAGTGACTGACGTGCGTGAGTCCCCGCTTATCTGCATGTGACCTTTGGACACATCGCCCCGCCCTGCTCGCTGCACAGCAAGCGGGGAACAGCAGTGATTCCTACTGTCACTCCAGGGGACTCCTGAACGGCCCTTCCCAGGTGCGGCTCCAGCAGAGCCGGGACCTGGGGGCGGGGATGCCCTGCGCTGCGGGTCCTGCGGCTGCGAGGGGCCCCGGGTCTTATTCACGCGCCCCGCCTCCCCGCGCTTGTCGCCCACAGGCCCAGCTGATCAGGGGCGCGTCGCGGGGTGGACCCCGAGGACGCGCCCCAAGAGCCCCGCAGGCCGGTGTCTTCCTCTCCCAGAACTGCGACCACCCTATTGCTCGGGACAGCCTTCCCCGGGACCCATTCCGGAACCGTCATCCCCAGACGCTGCAGCCGCTCCACACTCCAGAGCCGCCCTCTGCGGCCTCCGCCCTCTCCATTTGCTGGCCCCCGGGCCACCAGCATCCGCCTATCGCCCGCGGCCCACTGTGCTCCCAGATCCTCTTCCCTTCCCTACCCTGAGTGCTCGCACAGCTCTTCCAACCCCTCTCCTGCCAACCTGCACGCCGCTTCCCCCACCGTCTCCGGCGGCCCGCCCGGTCCAGAGCCTCGCATTGGTGCGAGAGCACCCGCGAGGGCGCCTGGCTGGCTGGTACTGCCGTGTGTGATGTGGAAATGGTTCTTCAGTGAACTGTAGGTTCCAGTGCACAGCCAGCTTGTCTCCCATTCTCCACTCCACACCTCCCTCGTGTCGCCCAGACCGCACACCTGAGCACTGCTCCAGCCTCCAGCGTGGACGCCTCACTCCAGAACCCTGTGCGGCCGCCCCCGCCCCGCCCCGGCCCGGCCTCTTCTCTTGGAAGGAGGTGGAGGATGCTGCCCCGCACTCCCAGTGGCTGCTCACTCCCTTCTCGGGCTCACCACCCCCACGCGTCCCACCTCCAGGGTGAAACTGGCTTTCCTTTTTTTTTCCAAGAGAGGGTCGGTGAGAGAGAACCAATTCCATTTTTCATGTGATTGCGTTGCATTCGTGGTGGTTTCCAACCCACTTCCTCAGGGGCCAGGCAAGTGTAACCGGAGCCACTGCTCCAGCCCGGGTGCTTTTCCTTTTGTTAGCCACCTTCTCTCCCAGCTGTCCTCCCCTCTCCTCCACGGTTCCCAGCCGACCTGGCTCGTCCTCAAGTACTGCCCCAGCTGCTGCCCTCTGCCTGTGCGGAGGACCTGGCTGTCCTCACCCACTCCTGAGGCTTTCATTCAAAACCTGTCTCCTCAACCCCAAATACCTAACAGGTGCCCAGCACTTGCCGGAGAAATGTGACTGAACTCTTCAACCTGCCAGGGGCGGTGCGCATGCCTGACATACCAGCAACTCTGGAGGACCGCGAGTTCCAGGCCAGCCTGGCAACGTGGCCAGATCCTGTCCCAAAGTTAAAAAGAGAGAGAGAGAGAGAAAAAAAAAACTATATATATATAAAGAAAAGGTGGCTCTGTGGTGGAGCACCCCTGGGTTCCACCCCCAGTACTGCAGAAGAAAGAAACACAAAGGCCAGCTCAGGGTCTCAGCCTGGGGCCAGAGCAGCCAAGCCCTCCTCAGCAGGGCCCTCGACAGGGCTGCCCCTGGAGGCTGGTCACCTTCTAGGGCAGCTGAGCAGGAAAACTCGGATCTGGTAACAGCACCATTTCAGAATGTGCCTAGAGCCATCTCCATGCGCCTGTGGGGTCTTCTGTCCAGATTGGTGGCTTCCCAGATGTTCTGTGAATACTTGAGCTTAATGCCCTGGTAGGACGTGCATGGCAGAGGCGTGGGAGGAGGGCAGTATGGGCAGCACAGGCCTTCCTGACCTGGCCGTGCACGCGCCTGCCCCTTCCTGCCAACCCTGCTGCTCTTCCTGAAGAACAGCTCCTCCAGCAGCCAACACAAGCAGTGCCCAAACACCGCAGGACAAGGAGGGCGCAGAAAGTGACCTTCTCATCTTCCCTTGCAGGCTAGGGACACGTACACCAACATCCTGGGGCTGCGTGAAGTACCTGAGAGTGGCAGCTTATTGGCACCCTGAGTGCCATTTTTGTCTGTGGCAGGGCACTTGATAGGGTCTACGTTGGTGACAAGGCTGGTGTTTGAGAAACAGGTCACACAGGGGTTCTGGGCAGTATGCTGCAAGCGGCTGCCCCTGGCTGTGGGCAAGGAGACCTGAACAGCCGAGACACGCGCAACAGGCAGGAGCCACAGCCTTCTGCAGACAGGGAAGCCGGGCTTGGGGAACATTCCAGTCATTAGCAGGAAGTGCTTTGCTTCCCTGCTCAGTTCCACCCACCCTGCCACCAGGAGCACAGGCCTGGCCTGTGACCCAGAGAGGAGTTCTGCAGCCTGGCATCTTGCTCCGGGCAGGTGTTGCCGAGCTGGCCAGATCCAGGGTTCCTGATTCCTATGCTAGTCTGATTTCAAGTAGGATCTGCAACGCTAATGGGAGGCCCCCAGGTCAGTTCGGGATCTGCTGTTCTGCAATGGGGAGCCATTGGTAACTGGGCCCTCAAGTGTCATTTTGCTCCATTTGGAGGGCAAAGACTTGGTAGGCTGGAACCAGCCCCTCCACTTGCCCTCCTCTCCCTGCAGTGAGGGACAGGTGACGGCGGACTCCAGGTCCACTCTGCTTCACAGGAGCGCTCTGCGGAGGAGGTCACCGCTTTGATCTTTTCTTCTCGGAAACAGTGAACACCGGCCACACTGTTTTAATTTCCGAATTTATTAAAATGATTAACCTCAATACTGCAAGTGCATGTACAAAATATTTGTAAAAAATGTTTTTAATGAAACGTTAAAGAACTTACCTCAAATGCTGAAAAAGTCCTTTTTCATTCTTTCAGTACAAGGAATACATTGTATCTCAAAAGTATTACAACTCAGCAAAACAATTTAAAACAGTAATTTGAAAAATGATTGAAAATTGAATACTTTACATATATTTCTACGATCATTTCCTAATTCGTACAATGCCAAAAACTTTACCAATCATTGCATAAGCTCAAGCTGAAAGTTTTATTCAATGTAACCTCTTCCAAACTGGTCAAGAGTGTGTGGCTTTCGCCTCCCACAGTGACATTCTAGAGCAGGCTGAGAATAGTCCCAAGGCCCCTACCTTTAAAAACGGAAATTAGGGCGCCCTAGAAGGCATCACAGCGGCCGCTGAGTGCTTGTGCATACTGACTCCTGAGAAGCAGCGACTCATCACTGAATGTCACTGCTCTGAGACCCATGGGGAGGGCAGCCTCAAAAGATGAGGCCACAATAAAATTAAAACAAAATCATAAATAAGTTACTAAAATTAAGCTTCAAAGTGGAGAAAAACGGGAAATGTGTTATTCTGTTACTTTTTCCTTATGACTGAAATTCCTGAAATGGCTCTTGTTTGTATTCAAAAGAACTGTTGAGATTTAGTCTCAGAACCTCTTCAGACACCCCAAGCACGTAGGGACAGAGAGCCTATCTTCTTCACCTTCCCCAGTGAGGGCTGGCCGAGGCCAGGGGGGGCTGCCCTACCTCAAGAGCTGCAGTGAAAGGGGGCTGAGCATGGGGTACCTGAGGATGGGCCTGCACATGAGGGGCAAGGACATGCTGCGAGGACGACAGAGGGGCTCCTCAGGGCACCCGGGAGGCCTCTCAATCTCCCACCTGTGTGGAACTTAACCAGTTCTATCTGCAACCTCCTGGCACTAGTTTTAAGGAGCTCGATTTAAATAATGTCCCCAGATGTGGAAAGTGGTGGGTGTCAGTTAGAAAGAGCAGTTAAGCATTGAGGTTTTCTCCATCGGACTTTTCGGTACCTGCAGATTCCTCTGAGTGTTTGAGGACACGGCCTACTTCTCTACAGACACAAGAAGCCGCAAAGTGGATTTTATATCTGAAAGCACATGTACACATTTCCCAGGAAACAGATACGCTGGTGTTAAACACCTGCTGTATTCCCAAATTCTTTGATTTCTAAAATAATCCAGAGAAAGAGCCTGGTATTGAACATATAATAATAATCAAAAATTTGCTCATTAAATTACTTAAAATTAATTTCTCAAAGTGCTTCAAAAAACAAATTAAATCTGACTCCTTTTTGATTAACTGATAATATAATGAAAAACTCTGATATTTTAATAATCCACTAACATAAGCTAAGAACTCCCACCGAGGCAGTGCTTAAAACTATATCTTTATAATTTCCTATTTTATTGGCATGAATATTTCTAAACTTAAAAACCTTCCTGGTAAGTTCTTTTAATTTCTTATGACAAAGATTCTCACAACACACAAATATTTACAACATGTACACTGTTTTCAGCTCTTTACACTGAATTCCAAAGACAAACATCTTTATAGGTTACCACAGAACAAAAGCTGTGACTCATGTTTTATTTCATAAACTATCATAAGTTAAAGTGAATAGATCTTTAATATTCCTTGTAGCATTTTACAAGTGCAACAGAAAACTCGAAGAGCCGATTAAGACAGCTGTAGCTCATCAGGTAATGCCGCTCGTCGCCACCACATGTTCACAGCAAAGTTTTGAGAAATAAGCACCAATCATTCTGGCAAAGAACAGTTTTATCTAAGGTTTGGAAAGTGTTAAATACAAGGTCTTTAATTTACACGACAAGCAATAAATACGCTGTTTGGAAACCCATCCTGCGCGCTGCCAACCAGCACACACAGCGCACCGGGAAGTCAGCCACCGCGTGTGCAATGGTATTTTTTTTTTTTTTTTTGTAAGGAAACCAATCTGACTCCTGACCAATGGTCTGCTATGTTAACAGAGGCCACAAACAGTACACCTGGGGCAGCAAACGGTGTGAAACTGACAAACTCCAAAGGGGAAAGAAACATCTAGCAAATATAAATCAAAAAGCCAAAGATCATTGCTGGTGATATTAGCATATACTTGAAAACCTTAATATGCTGCTACTATGATTTGTTTTAAATTATTGTTTTGTCATATATTAAAGAGCCAGTTGATGCTCTTAAAAGTTTAAAAAAAATTGTGTAGCCACATTATTGTCTCAACGTCCCGGGTGGAAAGTTGCTATCACTGTACAATTTTGCTGGAGCCTTTATTTTACAATAGGGCTTCACCTCTAACTCAGAATTGCACATAAGAAGGCTATTTAAAAAGTACGATAAAAATTTGCACAAATCAGACTTAGGAGAGTCAGTGCGCTGTACACTTTCTACAACAGAATGCTGATAATGAAGAGACGAGAGAAGTGCTGCCGCTAAAATGGTTCAGTTGAGGAATAACTGACTGGAATCTTTTATTTCTTTAAAGTAGTTATCCCAGGTCAAATTAGGACCAAGAGCTTATGCATTAAGCCTTAAAGACTGATCTTCTCTTCTCCTTGAAGAAATGTCAATATCTATAGAGTCTTTCCCAACTATTAGCCTCAATCGCTTAGCGGGAGGAAGAGGAATAAAATCGTCTTCGAAGTCATCGTCGTAGTCCTCCTCCTCCTCCTCGCCCTCCGAGGAGGAGGAGTCGTCTGTGCTGTCCTCCTCATACTGACTGTAGTCGTCCACCTCCATCTGAGACTCCAGGAGGGACAGAGGGTCGCTACAGCACACCCCATTTTCGTGAAGCCCCTCTGCATAGGGCCCCCTGCCTTCCTCATCCCGCTTCAGCTGGATTTTTAATTTTGTAGAACTACTGCTCCCTGATCCTGAGTTGAACCCATTATTAAGCTTTGCTACGTAGAGATTATTGTCATTGTCATGGTCTTTACTCAGCTTGATGCTTATTTTGGAAGAATTCACGCCATCATTCTCTTGGTCGTTTGTCTTGCTGCTGCTATCGTGCCGCCTGCGAAGAGTCAATTTGGGGATCCCAGAGTTGTTTTCCAGGATCAACTGGGCGTCATACCTTGTGATTCGCCTCTTCTTTTTACTCTTAGCAGTTCTAAAGCTGTCCTTCGCTTTGAAGCTGTCGGATGTGACAATCGAGCAACCGACAGGTGAAGGAGTGCAGTCTGTGTAGCTCACTGGCACCCCGGCCGCGCTGCTGGACTCGCCCTGGTCAGAATGGGGCACCATCAAATCTGGCACCGTGCAGTCCTTCCCAGGGGAATCGTGCACCGGAGTGGGCTCCTCTAGTTTTGCAAACGGTTTCACAAGTTTTCCTTGCCGTGATTTCTTCCTGGATATGCTGGGGTCACTCTTGTGACACTGCGCTTCCCCCTGCTGTGCGGTCTCCGCAGCCAGTTCTTCCTGAGCCACGGGAGCAGGCTGCCCGCCACCGTCCAGGCAAGGTTCCGACACGCCGTTTTTATAGCCATCCAGCGCATCTGGTTCTAGCTTGGCATCGGAGGCCTCTGCTGGGTGGGTTCTGGTCCTCGCCGAGCGCCTGGTTACGTAGCTGCAGGGCGAACTGTCGCCCTGCGCATGAGCACCTCTCCCAGGGTTCCGCCTGTGCTCCCTGGCCGCGTGTCTCGTCAAGCACCCGCTGGCACCTGCGGCTCGGGCCGGCCCCTCCGGCTCCTTGTCTTTTCTAATGGGCAGGTTTTTGTACAGGACCACTTTGGGCTCTTTCAGCACTAAGCTTCCCATCTCGAGCTTTCTGGAGCTGTTCTGCTCTAGCCGCTTGCAGTGATTCCTCAGCTTTATCTTTGACAGTAAAGGCTTCACAGGCTTTTTCAGTTTCTTTGGTACCCTGGAATTGTTCGCGTGAGCTAGCTTAGATGAGGTAGAGTTGGAAGAGGTGGGGATTCTCGGCATGGACTGCCTCGTTAACGTTCTGCTCTTGCTGTTCTTTTTTACACCAGCTGAAGATTTTCGGTTAGAAGCTGTAAGGTTTAAAAAAAAAAAGGATGAAAAACAGCTGGGTAACACAGTAGTCCTCAACCAAACACTGCCCCAAGCCAGACCACCAGCTCAAAACACTTCCGTTACACACATGGCGAACACCCCAGCGCGGATCCTGCCAGCACTGAGCCTGCCCTACGCTGCCTTCACGGCCTCTTCTGAGCTGCCTGAGCATCTGCTTGTCCCAGGCAGGCAGTTTAAGGTTGAAGAGCTCTCTGCACTGGGACCCAGACTTCACGCTAAGCTTCTCTTTCATCTGCAGAGATGCTGGTCCAAACTAAGCAATCCTTCTCCTGATTTAGTATTTTCCTTCTTTTTCTGCGGTACTGGCTATGTGAGCTACCGCCCGTCTTTTGAATTTTTTATTTTCAGACAGGGTCTTGCTAGGTTGCCAAAGCTGGCCTCGAACTTGATTCTCCTGCCTTAGCCTCCTCAGTTGATAGGATTACAGGTGTGCACCACTGCAATCAGTGATTTAATATTTTTTCATAGAAAAGATTTGAAAAGGGGCTGGAGCAGTGGCTCAGCGGTTATGGTGCTTGCCCCAGCATGTGCGAGTTACACAGGTTCAAACCCCAGCACCCATGTACACAATTAAGCGTCAGAGCAACGAGAGCCATGTGAAAAACGCAATAAAAATTGATTCTGTCTCTCTCACTGTCCTTCTCTCTTAAAAAAAAAAAAGGATTTGAAGAGGTTAAGAATTACAATTTTTCTTTTGCAAATTCTGTGATTTAAAATACACTTCTAAAATCCATTTTAGAAGCACTGCTCCTTTACTGAGCAGTGGCTCAGCCATTTCGGCGCTTGCCTGGAAAGCACAGGGACCCGGGTTCAAACCCCAGCACCAAGTACACAACTAAGTGTTGGAACAACTAAGGCCATGTGAAAAACTCAATAAAGTTGTTTCTGTCTTTCTCTGTCTCTCTCACTGTTCCTCTCTCTTTATTTAAAAAATAAAATAAAATCCATTACTCCTTTACCCAGAGTATATCACTTGGACAGTAACATGGAAGAGAAATATATTACCGTTGAGCTCCAAGACAAAACTTCTAACACAATGGTTCCAAACAAGAAAATACATCCTAACAGCCATATATTGTCATTCTCAACAGATGTTTACCAAAAAAGAGCTACACTTTCAAAAGCCATTTGCTGGCTTCAGCTGTGAGGATGGGGAGAGATGAGGGGTGGGTGTGGCCTCAGGAGCTGCAGAACCCAGGCGGCCCCATCCCTTCGCCTGCCTGGTGCTCACGAGCCAATGGCAAGGAGCCAGCAGCAGCTGCCGGAAAGACGCATTCTCAAGACAAGGGAGGCAGAAAGGTGCACTGCTGGTGATGCCACCCAGGACCAAGGCGACCACAGAGGGGCTGGCAGCAGGCCCTTGCCACAGACTCTCCGCTGTTTTTCCTCCTCACTTACATTCTGGACTATTATTTATAGGGTTTTACATGCCCCAGTCAAGAAGCCTCTTCTTGATCAAAATGACCCTTCAAAATCACTCAGTGGGGAAGCTGTGCCCAGCTCCACCCTCCCCAGGACATGAGCCACGGCTACGGGTGAGCTCAGCAGGGAAGTCCCAGCCAGGCCAGGGTCCTTTCCATATGCCCAGCGCTGCTTGGGCACTGCCACTCCTGCACAGCTAAGCTAGAAAGTCATCCCTAGTTTTTATTGAGAGAGAGGTGCAAGGCGCTTAACAAGCACTCCAGAATTTTCACACCCTCAGGAGAAGGCGCGGTGCTGAGACACGTATCATCAGCCGAGGGCTGCCCACCCGCTGCACCCACTGTGGTGCAGTCCACTGACCCAGCCAAGATCAGGCTGGCCTGTGTGGGCAGGGCCTGGCTGGTGGCTTCTTTTTAGAATAGTAGCAGTAGTGAAGTCTGGATACTATTCAAGCTGAGGATGCGTTATTCTTTCAAATACAAGGACATTTAGGGACTTCTTTAGCAGAGAGGGCAAGGTGGACTGAGCAGTCGTGATGTCCAGTGTTCCAGGTGTTTCCAGGAAAGGACTGTACCTGCCTGGCTTTCTCAGATGTGGCCATGAGGATGCCTTGTTCGTCTTGTGCCTCTTCAAGACCCACGGGCAGGCTTAAGAGGCTCTCGGGCTTTCCTTTGCTCTTGCACGCCATCCACGCACCTGCCATGCCTCCAGTCCATGGTCACACGCATGCCATGTTCTCACCAGCACCCCTGTGCACTCTGAGCCCTACATCTCCAAGATAGCCTTTGCTAACCAGACTGCGCCCTTGTCACGAAACCCAGTGAGCCCTTCCCTTCTTTGTCTCTCTCAATGCGACGTGGATTACTCTCTTCCTGAGAAGCCATCTCTTTCCTGGCTGGGACAGGCTCTCCTGTTCCTCCTGTCCCTGGCTGGCACTTCTCCATCTGTCCAAGACCGTCATTCCTCAGGCATCTGCCATCCACCGCTAACACTGTCCACGTTCTCCAGGTGACAGGAGCCTGCCTGCCCATGGCTGTTACCTCTTACGTGCCCAGTCCCCCAACACCTTTCTCTAGCCCAGCTTCCTCCCGCAGCGTGGCAGGGCCCCTCGGTGTTCCTGCTCTGAGCTCACCGTTGAACGAGGGCTGTCTCCATCTTTGCTCACCATCATGTTACAACACACTATTTGCCCAGCCGCCCATGGGGGATGCCAGAAGCCACCCTGGACTCTTCCTTCCCTAACTGCCTCATCCAGTCAGTCACCTGTACTCCAGAGTCCACTTGCAATGTCACCAGAGCCATCTGCTTCTGTCCCAAATGTCATAGCCTCTGCTTGCACTGTGACACTTTCCCTGTCTCTTCTGTTGCGTTCCAACAGTCTACTTTCGCCATGAAGCCACAGTGGTGTTCCTATCAAGTCACTTTTGGGTTTAACCCAATGCCCGGAGAATCAAGTCCAGGACGCTAAACTGGGGCTGTGCCCCTTCTCACCTGCTGCAGCCGCGGTGAACTAGTTCTCCACCTGTGCAAGCATGAGGGTCAGAGGCCCCTGCTTTCAACAGGCACCCCCCGGCCAAGCCAGCTTCTCAGCTCGGGCAGGGCCTCTCGCAGGGAGCTTCCCAACTTCCTCTAGAACTGTGGAGCCCTGGTGCACTCTCAGGGCACCGAGGCTTTCCTTCCTCAGCACTAACTCTAATCCACCGGATGAATCCCCTGGGCTCTCCCCAGCCACCCTTCCTTCCAGGAGGTCCAGTGCTGGTCGCAGGGCCAGCCGCTGATACAGCACCTCTCATGTCTGTGTTCAAAGCTGAGCCCAAAGCAGCCTGCATTTGACGGCACACAACCTCAAGATGTCACTCACACATTGGGAAGCGCAAGCACACGTCGCCCTCATGGGTGCACTCTTATTGGAAAAGCACCATCTCATCATGAGCCCAGCCAAAAGGAGAGCTCATCAAGTCAAAGGCCAAGAGATGCAGAGAAGCCAGGCAAGAGGAACGAGGGCGATGTGACTAAGACGAGGGCCCACAGTGCTACAAGTCCTTCCTGTCCAAGAGTGCCACTGCGTCCTTGTGGGGGTTGGGAATTTGATGGGAGTAGGCTAGGAGAGGACTGTCCACAGCGACAAACTACAAGTTGATCTTTTTTTTAAAGATCATCAACAGAGTAAGGATTCTGGTATCAGTGGAACAGGTGTGGTTACAGTCACCCTTGCTTCTGCGCTGATTTATCCTGTGTGGTTATCTTTCTGTAATGGCCTGGAAATCCCCCAAATGCATAAGCCTGGACAGCAGTTTTAGGTGAAGATACGCACCCTTCCGAGCAATTACTACGTGCTAGGTGCCATGCAAACTGGTCCCTTTGGGATGACCTGAAGTAAGTGACATCACACCCCTGTGAAAGCCATACTCTCATGGACAAGTAGCCCAAGGCCAGCCATCTCCTCAGCAGCACAGGTAGGATTTGAACCTTAGTCTGTGGCTAAGATCCTGAGTTCTGGCCAGGTGTGGTAGGGCATGCCTGTAATGCCAGCAACTTCAAAGCCTGAGGCAGAAGGATCCAAGTTCAAGGCCAGTCTGGGTAACTTAGTGAGACCCTGTCTCAAAATAAAAAAGAGCTGGGGATATAGCTCCATGGTACAGCAAGCCAGGTTCAAGTCCCAGTACCAAAAAAAGAAAAAAAAAATCCAGAGTTCTTGACCAGTTATGCTGCCCAGAAGGTCTACTGCATAATTATCACAGCGCCAGTCCCAACTCATGGATAAAGAATACGGTTATCATGTTAATTTCAAGGTGCCATTAAAATCCTAAGGCAGTGCAGCACCCACAGCCAGATGGGAAAGCTGCATGCAGACACCTAAGCTTTCCTGAGCACTTGGGCTGCTCTGAAGAGTGCCACCCTGCAACGCAGGAGGACACAAGGGAGACAGGCAGTCCAGCAGCTACGGAGCCTCAGTGTCCATGAGTTCACTGGGCACAAGCAGCTTTCACCTGATGTGACTGACAGACTGGCAACAGCTACCTGCAACAGCGTGCTGGGAAGGACATGGAGGCAGCCACCGGCTTGGCAGAAAGGAGAGCAGATCAATTAGAGATAGCGGTGCCCAATCTCCACATCTGAGACAGGTGCTCCTCAGTTAAGATTCACTGATCCCATTGGCCATGTCTTTCGGGTCCTGTGCTGACTGGTGACACTGGCAGTGGCTGTGCCCACACTTTCACGCTTGCTCTTGAGAGCCTTCACATCCTGAACCACGGCACTAACTACAGGAAGCTCCTCAGCCAGCAAGGCAGAGGCCTGAAAACTCAGAATACTCTACTAACAACACTGTCATTCAGACTTGTAGACTGAGTTTGCAAAAATGGATTTCTCCTTGTCTCTACTCCTAGATGCTAAAGTAACAAGTCAAGTGGGAGCTAAGACACCTATAATAAGGGCCTGTGTGGAAGGGAGCAGTAATTTTTCTTCCGACCAGGCAGAAATGTTTCTTTGTACATGTCGGTCAAAGAAAGGAGTCTATCAGCTGCAAAATCCTAAATGAAGTGGAAGACAGACGAGCAGCCAGGCAGAAAAAGTGGTCCACAGCTGTGCACACTACATGCCAGCTCTCCTCCAGCCAGCTGCAAACGCCTTTCTTTTTAAAGGATACGGCTGAGACATAAACACCGAAAGAAACACAACCTAGAAATTCACGTAAGGAGGAAATCCTTATGTGAGCATGATTTAATGGACAATGGTCTCAGAGACAGCTGGAGTCTCAGCTCCTTCAGAGCATGAGCCACATCTATCAGCTCTCTACTATGACCTCAGTTACTCCAGCCCTCGACTCACTCCACAGTCATGCTACAGAAAGCAATTCGGATAAAGCAAACACCCCAAAATAAGCAACTCATGCTGAGGTTGGCTCGAAGGCGTTTTTCATCCTGTCTACACTTGGGGAAAAGGCATGTCTAGTCCGCATCGTTATTTGTGTGCTTGTCTTAGGGGTAAGGCACAAGCTCCCTGAGGGAGGCGCCTGGGTCTCAGACATCCTTGTCTCTTTCCAAGAACCAGCAGGCTTTTAATAAGTATTTGGTTTGGTAACAAGTATTTTCTAGATGGTTACATATTACACACTCAACATCTTCCAAAAACTATTCATCTTTTCAGTGAAGTGGTGTACTGATTCAGGATCTATGCACTGGGAGCAAGGTCAGTACCCCCGCACCTCATGGAGCCATCCCTTGTGGGCGGCTCCATGGCTCTCTCCAGGCACCGACAGCAGCACACTCTGAGTTTTCACATGAGGATCTACAACGTGGGGTCACAGGTCTCCAGTTTCACCAAGGAACCAGACTCAGAAAGCGAAGGTTCATACGCTGCATTTATTTTTAGAATCAACAGTCAACAGTGAATGATAAACTAACTCCTTTTTTTCCCTTTGTTGTTCACTCTGGACATTAACTAAAAAGTCTGGACCAGAACTATACTATTGCTTTTACACTACAGCGGTCACTCCTGGCCTCTGACTCCCAGCAGCAGGTAGATTCAGGAATCCAGGGCAGTGACAATTCCCTTCCTGCAGGATTTTCTGTAGGGCAGAGAGCAGCTCAAGTCTGGGAGACGAGCATAAGATAGCCAGCACCCCAAGGGCTCCTAAGTGCTCTCAAGTCTTATTGGACATGACGGTGCCAGCACAGGCAGACTCTGGGGACCACCAAGGCAACCCTTTCCAACAACTGTCTCTGAGACAAGGCAGGTGAAAGAGCCCGCCGCTGCAGCGGCACCTAGAGAACACTGGCGTTACCCAGAGGGGTGGCGGTGGCGTCACAGTTCCCGCTTCACGCGCGTCGTGCTGCCCATTGTCTGTTTAGGTCTCCTTTTCTTCTTGTTTATTCTTCATCCTCTTTTCCAGTTTCCATCAGATCTTGCCCCCAAATACAACTGGTTCTCAAAGCTCGCTTCTTTCTCCTTTGCATCTCTCTTGCTACTTTGTGTAGTGTTAATGGGCCACAATACGGCCACTTTCAAACGCTCCTCTAGCACGAGTCTGAGTCTAGTCACTGTGGTTTGGAGAACTGAGTCAGTTCATTTGACAAGATAAGCAAGCAGTGAAAAGGTGGAAGCCTTGAGGCCAGAAGCTAGGAACTCCCAAGTCCGTCATCTGTTCCTAACAGACCGTGCGCGCCTGTGCGACTCCACCCAGTCCCTTGTCTTCTTGCAGGACCTAACGATACCACAGGACAGTGACACTAACACCTTGAAAACGTTTTCCTCAAACACATGATGATCCTGGAACATGTGATGAAGAATTCAATATCCAGTTACCAAGCATTCGGAAACACAGTCTAGATTACAGCACCGAATCTGGAGGTGGGGCACAACCGGGCTCTGTACTCAAACCACTTCTAGAACCTTGCAGGGTGGCTGAAGCTCATGCGTTCCGGTTTCTCTCAATATTTAGAAGTTCAGAACTACTGAAGCATGCTTTAGAAAGCAAACTGTGTGAAAATACTTAAAAAAAAAAAAAAAAAAAAAAAGAAGAAGGCATCTCATCAAATCTCCCTTACTTACTTGCGCTGCTTTTTTCCTGAGTGGTGTCTGCATCAGTGTTAGAGCTGACGGACTGACTGTCTGAGTTTTTGCTGCTGTCACCTAACTTTTTAAGCCTATTTAAGCGTTTATCTGTTTCTCTGAGTCCATATTTGCTATTGATAACAGGAGCAGGCGCAGGCAGTCCCACTCTGGATTTGAAAGCACCAGTTCCCCGTCTGCAAGAGAAAACAGCACAGGTTAAGTGGATGGAGCCCACGTGCTCACAGCAGGCCTGGCCACACAGGGCACCTGGCGACCTCAGCTCAACGCTGTGATTCCATGAGGCTTTGACCACCAGTGGAGAAATGCCAACTCCAGGAATCTTAGTAGGATCTAATAAAACCAACACTAGACACCCTACGCTTTTCAGAACAGAACCTGTTACGACTACTGCTAACCGTTAACTGCCTATGAAACACATTCATGCACAGATAAAAAAATAAGTAAATTCTGCAATTTAAAAATGGTTGTTAAGGGGCTCCAGTAGCGCAATCGGTTAGCGCGCGGTACTTATAAAAATGGTTGTTAAAACAGGTTTAAACTGGAGCCTAAAAAAGACAAACCTTTAACTATATTTCAGCTTTATTATGCATAATTGGGCACATTACTGAAATTAAGAATTAGGGAATTTTAAAAAAGTACAGATTTCCATAAATTGTCACTGCCTAGAACTTGATGTATACTCAAACAAATTATAATTGAAATTCTATATAAAAAGGTGAGGCTATTATAAGTAAAAATCTGTCTCTTTGAGGGGGCTAGAGCAGTGGCTTAGCGGTTATGGTGCTTGCCTGGCAAGTGTGAGTATGGGAATTCGAACCCCAGCACTGTATACCCAATGAACTGTCGGAGCACACATGAAAAACTAAATAAAATTGATTCTCTCTCTCTCTCATTGTCCCTTTCTTAAAAACAAAACAAAAAAACGTCTCTTTGAAAAATAAACACTATATGTAATTCCTTAAAATTCTGAAATTAACATGAACAATCATAACTAAATTAACAACTGGGCAAAGTGGCCCTCACCTATAATCCTAGTGACTCAAGAGGTTGAGGTAGAAGGATTGTGAGTTCAAAACCAGCCTCAGCAACTTAGCAAGGCCCTAAGCAACTCAGAAAGAACAATCCTTAAAAAAAGAAAAAGAAAAAGAAAAAAAGGGCTGCAGAATGTGGCTCAGTGGTTGAGTGTCTCTGGGTTCAATCCCTGGTACCAACCCCCTCCCCGCAAAACAAAACAAAACGAAACAAAAAAACCCTGCAGGAAATCTTCACCTGGGCAGGCAACCAGGTACACTGCCCTCTACCTTAAGTCACATTTAGAATGCACAGGTGTAAGCCCCGAAGGCCATCTCAGTCCACAGCAATTGAGAAAGAAGTTATCTTCAGATACTCTCATGGTTTTGATTTTTTTCTAAACCATAACTTCTAACATTTCTGGTTCATTTCTAGAAAGATGGCTATACTTAAAGGTCATTTACACACAAATGCCAGTAGGACCATGATTAGTAGACCCCTAGGGAAAGTGGGCTGGCAGCATTTATTAAAAATAAACAGCTGAGGGGCTGGAGCAGTGGCTCAGCAGTTATGGTGCTTGCCTTGCAAGTGCAAGTACGAGGGTTTGAACCCCAGCACCACGTACACAATGAAGTGTCTGAGCAATGAAAGTCCATGAAAAACTACATAAAATTGATTCTTTTTCTCTCTCACTGTCCCTCTTTTTCTTTAAAAAAATAAAAAATAAACAGCTGAGGGGCTGAAGCAGTGGCTGGGGTGGTTACAGCACTTGCCTGGCATGGGTTCAAACCCCAGCACCACATACACAACAAAGTGTTGGAATAATTTAAGTCACATGAAAAACTAAATGAAAGTGATTCTTTCTCTCACTGTCCTTCCCTTTAAAAACAAACAAACAACAAACAAACAAACAAAAAACAGCTGGGTTGGTGGGGAGTGTTGGCGCACACCTGTAATCCCAGCAGCTTGGGAAGCTGAGGCAGGAGGAGGACTGCAAGTTCAAAGCCAGCCTTAGTAATTTAGCAAGACCTTGTTATCAAAATAAAAAAAAAAAATGGTCTGGGGATATGGCTCAGTGGTTGAACGCCTCTGGGTTTAATCCCTGGTACAAAAAAAAAAAAAAAAAAAAAAAAAAGAAAGAAAAGAAAAAACTGGGGTAGAATCTAGCCTGTAGTGGTAAGAGCAGCAGTAAATAAGGGTTTGGTGTTGACAGGGTAGTATAATAGTCAAGGGCAGTGGTGCAAGCCTACAATCCCGGGACTCGGGAGGTTGAGGTGGGAGGATCTCAAGTTCCTGGGCAGCATTGGCAACTTCGTGAGACTCTGTCTCAAAATAAAAAATAAAAAAGGGCGGGGAGTTTACAGATGCTTTTTCTTATTAGGATATTAACTTTTTGCCACATATGCACTTTATTTTCCTTCAATAAATTATTTATCTTTGACTTTATTTTGGTCATTCAAGTATTTTTGGATTCCTCATTTCTTGCCTGTCTTCAAGAAGACCCTCACTACTCCAAGGTTAGGTATAGTTCTCCTATGTTGTTTTTCTAAGGTGTTTATATTGTATTATTTAAATTTTAGATCTTAATCCAACACAATTTTATTTTATGTATAATGTGACATGGGCTTAGCTTGATTTTTTTTTTCAGAAGTATAGTGAATGATACCAACATTATTCATGAAAGAAATAACCACTTCCCAATATAGATTAAGATCTCCATCTACACTTGCCTCCACTTCAGGAGTCCATTCATGATCTCTTATCTATCTGTCCGTTTCTGGGCCAATGCAATCAAGTTTGATTATGACGTTTTTGATCCCAATTTTGTTGTTATTGTTTTGGCCCTGGGGATCGAATGCAAGGGTGCTTAACCACTGAATCACAGCCCCAGTCATTTTATTTTTAATCTTGAGGCAGGGTCTTGCTAAGTTACTCAGGGCCTACTAAGTTGCTGAGAATTACAGGCATGTGCCACTGCACCCAGCTTGATCACAATTATAACAAATTTTACCATCAGTTAAAGCAAGTCTCCCCTAGCATTCTTCTTTTTTTGGTACTGGCGACTGAACACAGGGCCTTGCACATGATAGGCAAGTGCTCTACCACTGAGCCATACCCCCAGCCCTTCTATTTTATTGAGAGTCTAGCTACATTTCCCAGGCTGGCTTCAAACTTGTGATCCCCCTGTGCAGTCTCCCTAGGTATAGGTAACCATACTCAGCCTCTCCTGACATTCTGAATTTTTTTCTTATCAGAAACATACATTAAAAAAAAACCCAAATAACAAAAAACATACATTTTTGGGTTGGGGATTTAGCTCAGTGGCAGTGTGCTAACCTAGCATGCGCAAGGCCCCAAGTTTGGTCCTCAGCCCTGAAAAAAAATACATTTGCGGGGGCGGGGGGGGGGCTGGAGTGATAGCTCAGCGGTTACGGTGCTTGCCTGGCATGCACAAGTACAAGGGTTCAAACCTCAGCACCCATGTATACAACTAAGTGTCAGAGCAACGAAAGCCATGTGAAAAACTCAATAAAAAATTGATTCTGTCTCTCCCTCTCTGTCTTAGTGTCCTTCTCTTTAAAAAACAAAACAAAACAAAAACATACAAAAAAATATACATTTGGGGACTGGAGTGGTGCTTGGTGGTTATGGCGCTTGCCTGACATGCACAAGGATGCGAATTTGAACCCAGCACCATGTATACAACTAAGTGTTGGAGCAACTAAAGCCACATGAAAAAACTAAATTGTTTCTGTCTCTCTCTTAAAAAAAAACAACAACCACTACCACCTTTATATCAGCTTTAAAATAATTTTGAGCAATTCCAACAGCTAAGTGCTTGAAGTTCAAAACAATGTATTTCTTAATTAGGGAAGGAGTAACACTTTTAAGTCTTTACAGGAAGGATCACAGATCCTTTCTTTTCCCCTATGGTAATGGGATTGAACGTGGGGTACTTCGCCTCTGCACTATGTCCAGCTGTTTTTACTTTAGTTATTTTTCCACCTGGTCTTTGCTGCTCTGACACTTAGTTGTGCACATGGTGCTGGGGTTTGAACTGGGATTCTGGCATGTGCTAGGCAAGTGCTCCAGCCACTGAGCCACCGCTCCAGCCCATTTTTGTTTTCTGAGATAGGGTTTCCCCAAATTGCTGGGGAATCCTCTGGCCTCAGCCTCCCAAGTCACTGGGATGACAGTTGTGTGCCACCGCACCTGGTGCACAGCTCCTCTGACTTAGGTCAAAAGTCACTGCAGGACTCTGCCCAGTCTCAGTATCCTGCTCCCTGTTCACTCTGGCTTTCTGAGCCCATTCTTGTCACCATTGGGCCCTCTGCACACTACAAGTCCCTGCCTCCTGCTCTGTGCTGGCACTGTGAGAGCCTCGTCCCTCCTGCCTCCTGCTCAGCTAACTTCTGATGGTCACTGGACAAATGGCATCTTCCCAGCTGCTTCTGTGGAGGCAGAAGCAATGTGCTGCCACTGAGACTCTCGAGAAGGCTGCAGACAGCTGAGTGGGGCTGCAGAGTCTGACCAGCCGCACCTACTCTTCGACACCATGCCATCCCCCACGAGCATCCTCTGTGCTCGTGTCTACTTCCTTCTCACACTCAGCCTATGGGATCACCCGCATTTGACCATGGTTCTAATCGGGTAACCAGGTTGGGCAGAGTGGTGCCTGCCTACAGCCCAGTCAGTCAGGGTCTCCACCTGTAGGAGGGGAGGCTATGGCACAGGTGCTGGAGACCAGTTTTTGCTCTGCCTGTACTTCAGTGGAAAGAAATAAGAAACCACAAAATAAATTTAAAGCTAACATTTGTGTGTTAACCATGTGTTGTTCTATGTGTTTTATGTCAAATAACAAATTTAATCCCCAAAATGACCCATGAAATAGTATGCTATTCTCATTTTACTGATGGGGAAATGAAGGCCCAGAGAACCATGTAACGGGCCATAACCTCAGAGCTAGAGAAACGCGGAGTTGTGCGGTTCTGATTCTAACAGTCTGGCTCCAGATCAAAAATGATTTTGAGTGGGCTGGAGCAGTGGCTCAGCCGTTACACCACCTGCCTGGCATGCATGAGGACCTGGGTTTGAACCCCAGCACCACGTACACAACTAAGTGTCAGAGAAACAAAGGCCAGATGAAAAAATAAATGAAATTGATTCTTTCTCTCTCTCCCCGTCTATCCCTCTCTTAAAAAAAAAAAAAAAGAAATCTTTTTAAGGTATTATTTAACTACAACTTATAGGCTTCTTGGATTAAAGAATCTTTTTATGCAAGTCTGAGATCTAACATTTGAATCATTTTTAATGGTGAAGAAGATCAATTTCATGCCCATCTCCCCTGTGCCTTGGCAGTCTTTTGGCAGCATTAGGAACAGGCTTTCTGCTATTCCATCGTGATGAGCCTGGAGCTGGGAGAGAAAGGGACAAGGCAGAGCTTAAGCCCCACCTCTTGGTACAGGTGGAGACCCCAGGGAGGGGACAGAGGAGTTGGTGCCCGAGGAACCTTCCCTCTCCTCCCTAGGCTGGCTGTTTCATGTGGGAGCAGTGGCACTAACTGATAAATAGCTCCCACCTGCACAAGCAGCAGGAGGTGAGAAGACTCCCCGGTCAGGCCACCTGGGTCCCTTGCTGTGTGCTCTCCCAGGACAGCTGTGAAGAATGCGGGAGGCATGGCCAGTCAATGGCCAGCACATTGTGAGGTACACAGAACAGGTTCAGCTGAGACAGGCTTCCTCCCTGTGTGGCTGTGCACTTGGTACCTCCTTGAAAGAGAAGCCTCCTATAGCCCTGTCTACACCGAATATGACAGTCTTCCAGGAGCTCCTGTTCACAGAAGATACTATAAGCACAGTTTGGGAATTTAAACAATGACCCAGCATTTTTTTTTTAAGTACTGGGGATGGACTGCTGTTATGGCACATGCTCTAACACTGAGCTAACCCAGCCCATGACCCAGAATCTTACCTTTTTTTTGTTTGTTTCCTGGTCCTGAATACAGAACCCAGGAGTTCTCTACCACTGAGCCACATCTCCAGACCTTTTATTTTTTGAGACAGGGCCTTGCTAAATTGCTGTGACTGGTATTGAACTTGCTTGAGATCCTCCTGCTTCAGCCTCCTGAGTCACTGGGATTACAGGCGTGGCACCACCACACCCAGTAGAACCCACAATCTTGACAGGTCACAAAAAGGTTCCTCACTGAGTACCAGCAGGAAACTCAATAAAAATTCCACAAGTCACAACATAGTGATACTCAAGGCAACCTGAGGGTTTTTATTTTATAGGTCTATCAGGGCAGAAGTGCACTGCCATTTTGGGGGAACTGTGGCCTCTGTCACTACATGTGTGCAGGAGTGTACGATAATATCTTTAAGCACGTCAGTATCCTAACCTACTTGCAATAACTGGTGATATTAACATCTCAAAGGGACAGGTGTCAATGTCCCTAAATAGTTGCATATTATTTGATTTTGTTTATACACATTGCACTGGTGCTACAGAACAGAGGAATCTATCTCTGCACTTAAATAATGAACGAGTTAACGCCCATAACCATCAGGTGGTTGAGGTATGCTTAGGCTAAAAGTTCTATGATACTTTACCTTTCACAAGTGTAACACTCGCAGAACTCATTGTTCTCTCCAAAAAACCCATCTCCATAGTAACAAGAAATCTCTTCCCCAGGTTCAATGTCTCTCAGAGCCTTCACACATGCTGTGTCTCGACCAGTTGACACAAACTGAAATGAAAGGAACTCATTAAGAGTCTGTCTCTTGAGGCAGAAACAAAATACTTGAGGGTTTTTTTTTTTTTTTTTAAATGCTTACCTTACAGTTAGGTCTGCAATCTGAAAAATGTCCAAAAGAGAAAGTCAATTAACTGTTGATAAGATCTGAAACACGAACAATTACAGAAATCTGAAAAGGTTTTTTGACAACTTTATAATTCCTGACAGAAGTTTAGGTCTCAGGTTAAACTAGGCATATTGAATAAGTCTGTGAAAACAGCACTCCTGATTCAGACTCTCCTGACGAGGAGGCTTCATGGGCGGGTGAGGGCACACGAGCTGCTAGCGGGGCTGCCCAACACCAGAGCAGACACCTGGGAAGTGCAGCTTACCATGGTTTATGAACGCAGCAGGGCCAAGCCAGAGCTGAGCACAGTTTTTCCTCGTGGAATACATGACACTGAAGTCGTTTTCTCCATGTCTAAGTAGCATGTTCTCCTCAATTTCTGAAAGTTCGGCAATACAACCCACCAGTAATTCTATTTTGTCATTTCGTTTCCTATTTGAAATATGTGATGTGTTAAAAGTTACTAGTAATTATCAATAATAAGGCTTCTTTTAATAAAAATCAGCCTGCCTGATAGGTACTAGAAATTGAGGAGCCCTGTGTACCTTGGATCCTCCCTGGGTACGTTCCCCTTGGAGCTCCACAGCCTGGACCTGATTACTTGTTACTGACCTTATCTGTAGGAGGGAAAGGAAATTCTGCCAGGACAGGAACTCTGCCCATGCCTCTGAATCTCCTGCAGCCCTGTGGCACCTGGTGCAGTATTTCCCGGGCAGAAAGTATTCAAACACTTGCTGCACTGCACTGGACCTGCTGATCCCTGGACGAGGCAGACAGGGCCACAAGCCAGCAGGTGGAGCATGCCATGCAGGGTTTCTCTTGGATAGTCATCCAGATGATCTTGTGTTACAAGATCTTTGCGCTCGATGTTTGATGAAAACTGGCGTAAATGTTCATCTTTGGTTTTAACCCTCCCAGGTAGGCTCAACTCTATTATTTTCTTTTGGCAGCACTGGGGATTGAACGCAGGCGCTCTGCCACCAAGCCATATCCCCGGCCCTTTTTGACAAGATCTTGCTAAGCTGCCCAGGCTGGTTTCAAATTTGTGATCCTCCTATCTCAGCCTCCTGAGTCACTGGAATTTAGCGGTGTGTGCCATGGTGCCTGGCTACAACTCTACTACTTTTATTTAAACTGTCACATGTGTTAGGCAGGCAACATGGGAGGATGTTTCTATCCATAAACCACCTAGGATCATCCAGACTCTACTTCCAGTCTTTCCTCTAGGTCAGTGAAAGGCAGGCTCTGGAGCCAGGTTAGCTCCTGTCGTCTACAACCTTCAGCAGTCTCCTCACCATGCAGACTTCGAGACTACACAGGAAGAGTGGGAAGAACTTTGGTCCAGAGATGGGATCTGGTTCAATCAGTCTTCTGATTTCGTTATCCCAAATCTAGTCATGGGCCAAAGCAATGACATTGCACTGGCTGCTCTAGGGGAAATGCTGGCTTCAACCCTTACCAAGAATTCCAAAAGTAATCCAAGAGCTCTTTAAATATAATTACTTTATAGGTTAGACTAGCATAATAATAATTACCACTCTTTTGTTGCAACTATTTTGGCTCCATTTTGCTCCGATGAGTATCTATTACAAGGCAATATTTCAAATCCACTGTCAGTTGCAAACATTCGCAAGTAAATAAATACCTAAAACAGGAAAAACATGATAACGATTATAAATCATTTATCCAGATAGGCTTTCTCAGAATAATTAAAACACAGCCCGGCAACCATTTTAAAAATATACGGTCACGGGGCTGGAGCGGTGGCTCAGCAGTTACAGCGCCTGCCTGGCATGCGCGAGTATGCGGGTTCAAAACCCCAGAACCACGTACACAACAAAGTGTCCCAGCAATGAAAGCCACATGAAAAACTAAATAAAAATTGATTCTGTCTTTCTGTCTCTCTCTCACTGTCCCTTTCTCTTTATGCCCATATATATATATAGTAATTAAGCAATGAACTTTACTGTTACTTTGAATTTTATATATTTTAGTACCTAATAGCTTGTCTGTTTCTCTAAGACTGTACAGCCTAGATGCTAAAGTTTTCTCTTGGGTAGTTATTCAAAATGGTGTTATGTGTTACCAGACCTACACTAAATAGTTATGAAAAAAATGGACCTATAATTCCAGTGTCCACAATCTGATTCAGAGGTTAATGTCATTAATCTTAATAAACTTACATGCTCCTTGAACAATTTCTCCTGCATTTTGTTCTTGTTGAGAAAGTAGTGCCGCGCCCACTCGCCTGAAGTCAAACATTTAAAGGCCTTCTCCAAGTGTTCATCTTTCTTAAAACGTTCAATTACTTCCTTTAGTTCTTCTTGCCTTCCTTTAATTGGCCGAAATCTGAAAGAGGTCCAAACAGTAAGCTTAGCTATCTGCCACAATTTCCGGGCCACTGATCCATCTTAACAGACCCTGAAAAAGAGTTAATGTCCTAAAAGCAGCCGCAGTTGTCACAGCAGAGATCCAACAGAGGAAAACAAGCAATAATCTCGGGAATTACTGTTCAATCACTGTTTACCACCTGGAAATACAACTTCTCTTCCTTCAAACGTATTTCAACCTTTTTACTTCACTGTCATCTCCTTAACTGTGGTGTGACTAGATGACTCAAACAGAAGCTGCTTACTTGCGGTTACACTAGTTTTCCATACTGGAAGGCACAAAAGGGAAGATCTAGAATAGAGCATGGATGGTTCAAAGTTCGAATGACAGAGATTCTTAGAAACACGCAGAATCAGGCTGGAGGAGTGCAAGGAAATGAGCTGCAGAGGCTTGATAGAGCAAACGCAACCCTGCCTGTGCACAGAGAGCCCCCTAGAACCCCAGGCCTTTCACACACCTTGACCTTCTAACCACCCACATGGAAAGATACTTGACCTCTGCAGCCAGAGAGGAGGGTGCAAAAAGCGCAGCTCTGGCAGTGAAGCCACCACACTTGCACAGATGCGGTGGCGGCATCTAACAAGGCTTCAGCCGCGACTCAGTCGGGAGAACCTCAGAGCAATCCCCTGCTTGGCGCATGCCCACGAGATGACTGCGGTGCACGTGCAGGCTTGAGGTCTAAAGTTGTGCTCAATAAGATGCACACCACGATTAAAGGCACTAGGTGCCATTTCAAAATTGCTTTACACAAGCAAATTCGTTTGGCAAATTTTTTCAAATAAAGGTTTTCTTTTAAAAAAATAAAACATGCAACAGAAAAGGAATTAATGAGGGCTGGCCAAACAAAGTACAGTTAAGGAAAAACTCACTGGCTCAGGAGAAAAAAATTGAACTATGCACTTGAACATTTAAAGTTACACATCTCACGAGCCTAAAAATGCTAAAACTGAGATAAAATCTCAAAAAGATAAGATCTTTGCTTCCAGCAATATTTCTTCCTAGATAGGCGGCCACAAACATATTCACTAACATTTCAGTAAGCTTTTAAGCCGTGGTCATTTCACCATCGATTATCCATTAGATGCTCCACCCACAGCAGCAATGAAACACTACAGTGAGAAATACCAGACAGAGGACATGGCCACTGCTCTTGAAAGGAAACTGTTTAACTGGGAATAAAGGATGCAAACATGCATCAAGGGCTCAGTGGTTAAGGCATTTGCCTGGAATGTGCGAGGACCGGAATTAAAACCCCAGCACCACATGTACAACTAAATGTTGGGGAAATAAAGGCCAGATGAAAAACTAAATGAAACTGATTCTCTTTCTCTCTCTCCCTATTAAAAAAAAAAATGCACCCAACAGTTAAGCAAGCCATCGATGTGCAAATGCACGTTAACATGACAGAAACTGCTCTGCTCAGCACTCCAAAGTATGGAGATTACAACTGAGGCACAACATTTGTTTGGGAAGAGCTCTGAAGTTGATAGCAGTATGAGCAATAAAAAAAGTGGAGTTAGCTTTCTAAAGAAAAAGCAATTATCACAGGCAGAAAAGAATCAAAGAGAAGGCAGAGACAAAGTCTGAGCAGAGGTTCTTAATAAAGCTGGATTTCAACAGCGGAGCAGGGTTAGCTGGCTGGCAACAGTGAAGTACCAGAAGCAGAAAGAGGGAAGATAGGAGGTCCAGAAAAGGCCTAATGCTGCTGGGACAGGACCACTAGAGGACTTCAGGTGTACTAATATATACTGATGCCACTAGAAACCTGTAGCTATAGATTCTGTCTCAGTAACCCTGGACCCTCACAGCTGTTAAGCACAACCATCTGAGTTCAAACACATCCTAGAGACACACAAGGAAGGAGATGCCGCCTTTATTTTGACTTGCAATCCATTAGTATATAAGTCTTCCGAGAGAGGAGGACAAGTCCTTTAACCAATTCAGAATATCTTTAGAGGGACAGAATATGGTAATGGACAGCCACCACCAAAATTATCTAGAGTTGCAGAACATTAGTGTGCAAATGTCTCTATTAAGTGACTTATTTGTGGCAATCACAATTGATTCTGTTAAGGTAAAATCTCTAAGGAACCTGAGCTAAACCAGTCTTGCTGAAACCCTACCCCACAGGGGATCTGCAAACAAAGAACAGAGGATCGAGAACAAAGCAGATGTTGACTGAAACATAGCACTTCAAGCAACATAAGATAGGAAACGGTGTTTTACAATTATCAGAAAGCAACTGGTTGATTAGAGCAAATTCAATAAATTACTCATGGGGCTGCAACAGTGGCTCAGCAGTTACTGCCTGCCTGGCATGTGTGAGGACACAGGTTCGAATCCCAGCACCACATACACAATGAAGTGTTGGAGCAATGAAAGTCATATGAAAAACTAAATAAAACTGATTCTCTCACTGTCCCTTTCTCTCTTAAAAATACATACATACATACATACATACCTACCTACCTTATGATTTTAAGTGGCAGTTCTACAAATGACAGCGAAGCTTTTTCTTTTTTCTAGTTTGGGGATTGAACCCAGGGATGCTCACTGAGTCAGATTCCCAGCCCCTTATAGTCTAGTACTTCTATGAGACAGGGCCTCACTGAGTTGCCCAGATTGGCCTCGAACTTGTGATCCTCCTGCCTCAGCCTCCTGAGCTGCAGGGATTATAGGCATGTGCTACTGCACCCCATGAGCCAACCTATCTTGTATTTGATGTGGAACTGACCAATGGCGACACTCTATTTAAAAATAGTTACATGGCTTGACACATAACAAAGAAGGTCAGGGGGAGACTCACGTAAAAGGTCTTAAGAACATTTTAGAAAAATAAGCCACAAACCTGGAGAGGAAGCTGGACATCTGCAATTGGCTTTGTGGGTTTTCCATGCTTTCTGAAACACATTCCTTTCTACCTAAAAATGTCTTTCAGGCACGCTTAGTTTTGTTTACTTTTTCATGACGCCAAACAATTTCTATGCTAAAACCAACCGAAACAACGCACTATTTAATAACCTCTCTCAAGCTGGCTTCTGTTTGCTTTGGGGACGTGTACTGCCTCAAACATAAATAAAATCCACAAAGCTATCCATTGCTACCTGAAACCTATTTTACTCAAAATGCAGATCTGCTGTCCCAAAAGTGTTAAAATTTACTGTCACAGTTCACTGCTATAGGCATGAAATGAGAGGAAAAGGAGGAAGAAAATGGTTATGGGTACAGGCAGGCAGAGGAAGACATGCTTGTACTCAATAATCCTGCAGATGCATGTAAAAATCACCTGGCCAACAAACGGTACAAGTCAAACTATACCACAGCAAATACTGTAAGAAGTGGACATGATTTAACAACATACGACTGTTAAAGCTGTCTGGACTAGCAACAGTCACAGAGGACATTAGGAAAAAATAAAATATTTTTCTATGACTGAACAGAAAAATACACTCTCTCAACCATAATAGCTCTAAATCCCCATACAAATTACATAAAGCTATCACTATACGGTGATACCAAATCTAGAAAACAAATTCAGATTATCTAGAATAGTCCTCTTGTTCCACAAGTGAAGAAAATAAGCCCCAAAGAAGCCAAGCAGTCGGCCAGAGCCTTGGGGCTAATTAACAGAAGAGCCGGGACTCTCCTTCAGGCCTTTCTTGCTCTGCCATGTTCCCTGGCCTAGGGGAACCCTATTGTGTCACTTCATGTTAGAGAAAGATCTGACTCCTGTTTGCCACCAAGCCCAGGAAGAAACAGCTCTGGCCTGTAACTGACAGTACCGTGGAAGGGATGGGTGCCAAGGTGGATTTTCAGATTTGTATGGGGCTGGGAGGGGGTTTTCAAGGGATGCAAGAGAAAGGTATTTGGCATTTCCAAGTCAATACCCCCTCCACCCTCTCATAACACAAAATCTGCTACTTTAAATAAACCAACCACATTTTTGTCTTTCTACGCTACACCTCTGATTAATGGCTGGTGTAAGAAATAAAAAACACATAATTTACAGTTAGCGATTACTAAAGGGATGGAGAAAAGCATGAATTCACACTCCCACACACCTGTTCCCCACTCTCTCCAGAGACTGACTTCCCAGACTTTCTTGCTATTTGCTTTTTCTGTCTCCAAACCCAAGAGACCACCGTGGTGATGAAGAAAAGTTGCAGATTTGTATTAGCTGCGCTACTGCGCCTTGTCGTTAGCATGCACAACCAAGAGTTGACTGGAAGGGGCAGGGGAAGAGAAAGGGAGGGAGAAAGCAAGAGAGGAAAGTGCTCATGTATTTAAGATCTAAAACAGAAAAACCAGGAGGCAACAAAGTGAACACAGTTCCCCCTTCGAAGGATTCACTGCAAAGTGCCAGTCTGCAGACACGAAGAGGAAGCGCCACAGGACCACAGCTCTCCGTTCTTTCTTGACCTGAAAATAAAAAAAGAACCAAAAACATACCTGGTGGAGTCCTGCAATCAGAGCTCAGCTAATCCCAAGCAGTGACTCCTGATCTTTTGATGAATGATTTGTTTCTCCTAAAATTACCCTGTCATGGAGTACAAGTGATTTTTTTAAAAAAATAAGACCAAACTATTTTAAAAGGTTTGCTAAAAGTTCTACAACTTATGTTTATCTCGAATTCCTTAGCATTAAAGGACATACACAGGCTGGAACACGTTAGCTGGCGTCTTATTGTTTGTAAGGCACTCTACCTACCTCACAGGGTTGTTGTGAGGAAAACTGTCAGATTTTGAAAAATGCCTTGAGCTCCTCGAAGGAAAGGCGCTATATAAATGCAAAAACAAACAATGAAAAACTATTTGTACAATCTGTATTTGTAATTTCTAATCAGACTTACAATATTTGTTGTAGTGAAACTTCTTAAAACAGTGTATTTAAGAACTTTACGAGCTCAACAAGATAACAAGTCCAGGTGGCTAAAATTCTTTTCTTCCCATACAATCAATCTACCATGAATTTAGGTTTAAAAAATTTCTTTGTGCATTCTGGTCAAGCACCTGAAGTATTTAAAGTGAATTATAAATTCATACCCAACAGTGGATATAAATACACAAATATATACAACAGTAAACTGAAAATTAGATAGGTACAGTGATGCACTTGTATAGGTAAGGACTACACAAGCTGACGTTTGGATTAGAAAAGAATCGAGACAAGTTCTGGAGGAAAATGCACCCCAAGGCTATTCTTCTCCGCTTCCTAAGGTTATCTCCTGCTCAGTCTTCCACGCTCTTAAGGATATTGCGCCATCATTTCAGGGTCATCACTGAAAACACCCATCCTGTCTTTGTAACACCCGGCCCCCAATTCCTTTTAAAAGTCAGAAGTATAACTAACAACTCTGTTCTCTCATTAAAAATAAGAATTAATTTTCATAGTTGATAAACATTAGTTAAAGACAAAAATTCCCCAGTAAATTGAAATTAGTATTTCACGTGTGCAAAGTTCCCATGCTCCAACTCTGACTTACTTACTGGAAAACACAGGGATGCATTACAATTAAACACTGCCACTCGGTACAGCCCGTTTTGCAAAGGCTCAAATCATGAAACAGCTATGTGTTTTGTTTGCAGGACTGAGAGTGGAACCCGGGCCTTTTCTTTTTCTCATTTTGAAATGGTCTTGCAAAACTGATGATGCTGGCCTCACATTTGGGATGTTCCTGCTTCAGTCTCTCATACAATTTGGATTCCAAGAGAAGACTGGCAAATATATACATGTGTGTATGTGCGTGTGGTGTTGGGGATCAAACTCAGGCCTCAAACACACTGGGCAAGCTGCTCTTCCCCTGAGCTACACCCCCAGCCCCAAATACTGTTTTAAAACACTGAAAGAAGTAGGAGAGGCAAAAGGCATAAAAGAGAAACTGAAAAACGACAAATTATAGATGCACAAACGTGAACAGAGACCATTTCTATACAGTTAACACACGGCATGGACAACTCAAAATTCAAGACCCATTACATCTTCCAGCACTTCTTTCGCACCCAAAGATGAATAAGTCCATAAGCCAATAATTTCAGAAGTATATTTGAACTATTCCAGGAAAGTATTAGCAATATTCCTTATTTTCTATAGAATAACCTTAAAAAAAACAAAACAAAACAAAACAGGGATTGAACCCAGGGGCACTTAACCACTGACCCACATCCCCAGCCCCTTTTATTTATTATTTTGAGGCAGGGTCTAAGTTGCTGAGGCTGACCTTAAACTTGCAATCTTCCTACCTCAGTGTCCTAAGTCACTGGGATTACATCCGTGTGCCATGATGCCCAACTTTAGAGTAACATCTCTGAAGATGACTTATATCAACATTCTCATAAATTCTTGTCAAAAGATGAAGGACTATAAAAGGACAGTTTTATTTTCAACTAAGTCCACCAAGATGAAATGAAAATGTATTCCTTTCACTAAAATTAACAAGATTTTTAAATATAATTTCTGTGACCTGGAAACAGCGCTCAGTGGAGTGTGTGAGCCTCTCATGTCTGAGCCCTGGGCTTCATCTCACATCAGCATATTCTCAAATGCCAGCTCACAGGGCAATCTGCTCAATAGGGGACCTGAGAGCCCTGGTGGGACCCCCCCCACTGCACCACAGTGGCTTCAGGGTGGCACAGGGCAGAGGCTGACCTGTGTGATCCTGCTCCATCACAGGCTATTTTAGGAACTATCAGTGTAATTAGAAGCTGTTGTTAAAACACGAGCACAAGTTTTCTTTTGTGGGTTTAACTAGTTCTGATCTTAGCTGCTTTAATATCTGTGGGGGGAGGGTGCATTTCAACTTGGGAGTCCTTAAATGCAGCGTAAGGTCCTGGATTTTAATACGTGTGCGGTAATATGTGTGTGGTAATCCTCAACTTCACATTGTATCTCTTTGTGTTTTTTGCAGTGTTGGGGTGGAACCCAGGGCCCCACATGTGCTAGGCGAATGCTCTTACCAGTGAGTTACATCCCCAATCCCCTGAACTTCACATTTTATGACTACACAGTTTTACGTAAGCCTTTGGAAACTACAGACATGAAACTTTTTATCCGTTTACCACATCACAATGAAACTCAGAGTTAGGATCTAGTAACTATTTCAAATGTAGCCCGGGAGCTTATCAGAAATGCCAAATCTTAGGCCATACCTCAAGCTACCATTTTAACACAATTCTCAAGTTGATAATATATAAACTCATGATGAGCATTGCGCTCTAGGAGAACTTTGGAATATTCCCTGTGGCAAAAGCCTTCATCCTCTGGAATAACACTCTTGGGTTTCAGAATACAAGCAGCTTTCTCATAATGCACTAAAAAACCTGTATTGTAAGTTTGATGGAATAACTTCCTAAAATATTTTATATGCTTCTATAGCTCAGTATACAGGACATGGTCAACATAATATATCTTCCTCAGGGCTGGAGCAGTGGATCAGCGGTTCCGGTGCTTGCCTGGCACGACTGAGTACGCAGGTTCCAAACCAAGCACTGTGTACATGACTAAGTGCCACAGCAATAAAAGCCACATGAAAAACTAAATAAAATTGATTCTCTCACTGTCCCTCTCTCTAAAAAAGATTCCAGGCCAAAATTGTGGGCCTCTGCAGTAACATCCAGAAGGCTACTGTTGTGCAAAAAGTGATCTGCATATTTACTCCTTAGTTCAGGAAAAATGGAAGGTGGGAACAAAAGGGCCACCAAATTCCATCAGGATTGTCTAGGCATGTGTCTGGCATGAGCACTGGTCTCCTAACGTTCAAAAGAACAAAAGGGAAATGAACTTAAAAAATAAGGTAAACTAGATCTAAGTAACATGAAAATCCCAAAGGCACCTTGTTACCTGAATTTTTTCTTTCTGGACTTGGGATATAACTGATAAGCAAAGCACACAGTGCCTTGTTAATTCCAGCAGGGATAAAATTAAAGGGGGAAAGTGTGCAGGTAGTGCCTTCTGACAGGCATTCCTCCTGCCAGTGTATTCAACAGCCCCTACCTCTGCCAACTCTAAGTGCCATCCACCTGGCTTTCCATCTCCTGGGCTGCAGACACTGGGCAACAAAGGCTCTGATGGAGCAGAGGGGGCAGGCCCAGACTGGCTCTGCGTTTTAGGTCCCTGCTGACTTGTCTTCCCACCAGACGCACCACCTTCCCACAGAAGCCAAGTGGTAACGGCTGCGAAGTCTGCCCACCTACTTGGTGGCAGAAACCATTCTGAAATGATTTAAGGCTCTTTTTGAAGAAGAGATGATATTTAAGGGTGTTAGAATAAAAGTCAGAGACCTCAGATATTAAAGGGTGAGAAACTTCAAGATGGATGTATTTAGTATTTTATCTATAAAATATATATATTTAGTTTTTGATACTATAAACAAACACATCTGTTTTCTTACCTGCGTACTGAACATAACCATTTCTTTAGAAATATTCCCTTAACTATTAGTTGAATTGCAAAGATTAATAAACATGAAGGCAAAATTCCCTGTATTTATTCTGAGTAATATTAACAACGCAGAATCAAAACAGACGAGACTCTCAGAGGACTCACGTGCAGAACCCCTTCTGTAGCAAAGAACTTGCTTTAATGGCGTTTAAAATCGTAAACATGCACACTTTTGACCACAAGTCAGATCAGCCATTCTACTGTCTTGACTTCAGCAGCAGCGTCTGCCCCGTTCAGGATAAAGACATTACCTAGTATTCATTTTGTGTGTTTGAAAACCTAAATAGGGATCAAGAACCAAACTGGTTGCTAGGTCATCGTTTTCACAGAGCTCCTTGGCGGACATTCCAGAAGACGGCACATAGCGACTCTGTCCTTCCAGTCCTGAGTTACCGTTACCTGTCAAAAGCAAAGGAAAGGAAAGTCACGCAAGTGGAGAACTTTAATCCACTGAAAATCTTCAAAGCCATGCTCATTCAGACTGCTCAAACACAGAAGTCAAGACATTTCAGTCTGCTTTAGGAAATAAGAAATTGGTACTGCACGAAACAGAAGACCAAATGGAGTAAGCTACAACTGCTTAGAGCATTTTTCATTTTCTTTTTTTTTGGTGGTTCTGGGGTCAAATGAGAGGCCTGCACACGGGTGCAAGCACTTGACCACTGAGTTATGTTCTCAGTGCTTTCAAAAATGTTCTTATTTTGAGAGAGGGTCTACTAAGTTGCCAAGCTGGCCTGGAACTTATGATCCTCTTGTTTCATCTGGGATTACAGGGCATGTGCCACTGTGCCTGGTTGTTGAGAACATGTGGGGTAACAGTATCAAGTTCCTGGGGCCTGAATAAGCTTGGAGAATCTCTGGTTCAGAAACTTTACTCCTTCTTGCAAGGACAGCTGGGAAATAGGGAATGGTAGGATATTTATTATTTTAATGAGAGCATATAGTGCCATTACAAACAAGGCTGCGGCAAGAGAAAAAAGGAACGCAAGACAGGTTCTAAATGAAGTGCCGGAACTGCGCATCTCAAGCACCAAAAGGAGTGCAGGGTTGAGCTTCCTGCTTTGGGGCAGCTGCATGACTGTCATCCCCACTTTGCAGGCAACTGAGGCCCAAAGGCTAAGAAACTTGCCAATAATCACAGAGCTAGGGAGCAGAAAAGGGAAGTGGGCCGAGAATGACAGGCCTGTTTCTGACTCTTCCATGTGAAACAACTTTGAATAAATGGATCAAAACAGAGACTAGGGCTGGAGCAATGGCTCAGCAGTTACGGTGCTTTCTGGCATGCGCAGGTATGTGAGTTCGAACCCCAGCACCATGCACGCAGCAAAGACTGAGAAACAAAAGCCACATGAAAAACTAAATAAAACTGATTCTTTCTCACACTGTCCTTCTCAAAAAAAAAAAAAAAAAAAAGAGAATAAATATGTAACTGCAATAGCTGGATTTAACTGTGGAAAGCAATATAAAGAAGACAGGTCACGATGACACGGAAGAAGTTTCGTGGGAGCTGACGAGAGTCTGATGCATTCATCACTGATAGTCTTCCTATGGAATGAGCACACACTGATTCACCAGCAGTGTAACTTCAAGGCTCTCAAATTAAGACACAGAAGAATGAGAAACACACACAGAGACATAACCCTCTTTTCATCCACTTTCACAAAACAAAATAAAGACACGTAGTTCCCTGCCAAGAGCAGGTACATGGTTTTGCAATAAAATTTATTTGCATGTAGGTGTGTGAAGAGTTATCAAAACTGTTACATTTTCTTAAGAGCTTTACCGAAATGTCGCCAACCATACGCTCCACTCGTTTAAAGTTCATGATTTGATGATTCTCGACATATTCACAGAATTGTACAGTTGTCACCCCCAAAAGAGATTCCACATCCGTTAGCAGTTCCTACTCATTCTTCCCTCTTGCACAGACCCTGGTGACCACTGATCTACTTTCTTTCTCTACGGATTTGCCTGTCCTGAAAACTTCATGTAGATGGAATCACAGAGTATGTGGCCTTTGGTGACTGGTTTCTTTCAGTTAGCATAGTCTTCAAGGTTCATCCCTTGTTATAGTCAGATATTTCACTGTGCGGATGTACACCACATTTTGTTTATTCATGCTTCAGTTGGTGGATATCTAAGTGGTTTCCACTTTTTGGCTAGGATGAATAATGCTGCAATGAACATCTGTGTTAAAAGTTACTGTGTGGACATATGCTTCCATCCTACCTGTGAGTGGAAGAGTTGGGTCGAACTGCCCAGGAAGGAACAGGTAGGCTCTTTTCCAAAACAGGGGATGCACTCCCACCTGCAGTGTGAGGGTGCTCCAGATTCTCCATGGCCTTGCCAACATGAGGCGCTACCTGTCTTTTTGCTTTTGTATATTCTAGTGATTGTGAAGTCCTATGACGTGATACTGATTTGCATTCCCAGGTGATTAATGATGTTGAACACCTATTCATGTGCTTACTGGACATTTGTGTATCTCTGGAGAAATTTCTGTCTATTCAGATCCTTTGACATTTTAAAATTGGATTTTGTCTTTTACTGTTGATTTTTAAGAATCCTTTACATATATTGGATACCGATCCTTTATCAGATGTATGATATGAAAATATTTCCTCCCATACTATGATGTCTCTTCATGTTCTTGATGGTATCCCTTAAAGCATGAAAGTTAGCGATTTTTTTTTTTTAAAGAGAGAGGGACGGTGAGAGAGAAAGAGAGAAGCAATTTTTATTTAGTTTTTCATGTGGCTTTCACTCCTCTGACGCTTTGGTGCGTAAGTAGTGCTGGGTTTGAACTCGAGTACTTGCGTATGTGAGGCAAGCACTGTTAACTGTTGAGCCACCACTCCAAAAGCTGGCAATTTTGATGATAAATCTTTCATGTTTTATCTCAGAAACCACTGCCTAATCTAAAGTCGGGAAAAATTTTGTCAATGTTTTCTTTTAGGAATTGTATAAATTTTGCTCTTACATTTGGGTCTTTAATTTTGAGTTAATTTTTACATATTGTGTGAGATAGGATTTCAACTTCATTGTTCACATACAGATACCCAATTTTCTCAGCCCTATTTACAGAAAAACTTCTTTCCCCACTGATTTTTCTTGGCAGTCTTGTCAACAATCAGTTGACCAAAAATGTGAGGACTTATTTCCGTACTCTCATTCAATCTACATGTCTGTGCCATATCATCCCTGCCTTAATCACAGTATTTTTGTACCAAGTTTTTTTTTTTTTTTTTGAAAGGTTGCGGGGGGAAGAGAATCAATTTTATTTATTTTTTTCATCTGGTCTTTGTTTCTCAGACTCTTTGCTGTGTATGTGGTGCTGAGGTTCGAACCAGGGTCCTTGTGCATGCCAGGCAAGCACTCCAACCACTAAGCCACCACTCTAACCCCCGTACCAAGTTTTGAAACTGGAAAGCGTGAGATCTCCAACTCTGTTCCTTTTTCAACATTGTTTTGACTTATTCTGGGTTGCGTGAATTTCCATAAGTATTTTAGGATCAGCCTGTCATTTTCTGCAAAGAAGCTGGTTGGGATTTGATACAGACTCTGCTGAATCTATAGGTCATTTCAGGAGTACTGCCATTTTAATAACACAAAATCTTTTCATCAATGTATCTTTCCACTTACTTAGGTATTCTTCAATTTGTTTCAATGACGGTTTGTAGTTTTCAAAGATAAGTTTTACTAAATTGTTCTAAATTTTATTATTTCTTTTTGATTTTGGATGTCATCATGAGACTTTATTTCATTTTTGGATTGTTCATTCTAAGTACATACAAATGACTGACTTTGCATACTGATCCTGTATCCTGCAACCCTGCTGAATTGTTTACTAATTGTAATAATTTTTAGTTAGTTTTTCTGGAGGCTTTCTTACATTATGCTATCATGTCAAAATAGATGGTTTTACTTCTTCCTGTCCAAACTAAATGTCTTTCAGTTCATTTTCTTGCCTCTCTGGCTACAGCCTCTAGTATGTTAAGTAGAAGTGGTGAAAGTGGATACCCTTGTCTTGTTCCTGGATCTTAGGGGAAAAGTACCTAGGCTTTTACCATTAAATATGACCTTAGCTGTAGTTTCTGAAATAGCTGTCCTTCATCAGCTTGAGGTATTCCCTTCGATTCCTAGTTTTCTGAGTGCTTCCTATGTTGAAAACAGGCTAAATGCCTTCCCTGTATCTTATTGAAATGACCATGTCATCTTCTGTCCTTCATTCTATTGACTTGGTTTATTACATTAATTGGTTTTCAGATGTGAAATCAGCTCTGCAGCTACTTTAAAGAATTCACCAAGGAAGCCATCTGAGCTTGAGATTTTGTGGGTGGGATTTTTCTTTACTGATCCTCTCTCTTTATTCACTATAGTTTTTTTCCCCCACTAATTTTATTCCTTCTTGAATCTTTTTTTTTTTATTTTTAAAGAGAACGAGAGAGAAAACGCAAGTGAGAGAGAGAATCAATTTTATTTAGTTTTCATCTGGCCTTTGTTTCTCCAACACTTAGTTGTGTATGTGATGCTGGGTCCTCATGCTTGCCAGGCAAGAGCTCCAACTGCTAAGCCACCACCGCTCCAGCTCCCTCCTCCTCCTCCTTCTTTTTCTTCTCCTCTTGAGGGAGAAATTTTATTTAGCTTTTCATGTGGCTTTTGTTGCTCTGACACTTCGTTGCGCACGTTTGAACCCACATCCCACGCAGGTCAGGCAAGTGCTATAACAGCCAAGTCACCGCTCCAACCCCTCCAGTCTCTTCTTGAATCACTATAAGTGGTTTGTTTCCAGGAATCTGTCCATCTTATCTACATTACCTAATTTGTTGGTACACAGTTGGTTGTAGTGTTGTTATAACATTTCTTCTACTTCTGTGGGGCAGTACTAATGTTCCCTCCTTCATACTAGATCTTAGTAATCTGAGTCTTTTTTTCTTGGTTTTGCTTAAGGTCTGTTAATTTTGTTATCTTTTCAAAAATCAGCTTTTAGTTTTGCTGATTTGCTGGTTTTTTCCCCCTATTTTCTGTTTTAATTCCCATCCTAACCTTTAATTTTTTTCCTTTTACTTGCTTCAAATTTAGTTCATTCTTCTTTTTCTGACGTTCTAAGGTGCAGCTTAAGTCTCTGACTTGAGGTCTCTCTTTTTCAACGTAGGCATTTACTCTGACTATACCTTACCTTTTCTGCCACTCCTCTGCTGTGTTCTGTATGTTTTGGTAAGCTGTATTTTCATTTTCATTCATCTCATACTGTTTTCTTTTTGATTCTTCTTTAATTCAGTGCTTATTAGTAGCGTGATGTTTAACTTCCATGTATTCATAAAATTTCCCAAATTTCCTTTGTTTATGGATTTCTAATTACTCCATTGTAGCCAGAGAACATACTTTGCATGATTTCAACCCTTTTCAGTGCCGAAGGCCTTGTGTGGCCTAGCACATAGTATGTCCTGCAGAATACTCCATCCGCATTTAAGAGTAATGTGCATTCTGCTATTTTTGAGTGGAATGGCCTTAGAGGACTTAAACAGCACTGTTTAAGTCTGCTCTTCTCTTTCTGCTAGTTGTTCTATCAACTACTGAAAGTGGAGTATTGAAACATCCAAATTATTGCTGATTCGTCCCTTTTCCCCCTCAATTTTGTCAGTTTTTGCTGTGTTTTTTGGGCTCTGCTGTTAGGTAAAGTTGCTACATTTTATCCAAGACAAGGCCTGCCTTGTGCTGCTTCTCTTCACCCCTGGCTCTTTCGGCACCGTTCTTGCCCCATAAATGCCAGATGGCATTTATGCTGCCATCTCCACACAACAGGTTTTCCCACCCTCTACCCAGCTACTCTGGCTCCAGGGTAATCCATGCAGCAGTCATTCCCAAGTTCTCATGCAGCCTTAACAATTTAATTAAAACCTTTCTGCACTGTGATATACAAAAAGCAACCAAGAGTAATTGTGTTAAACAGCTTCAGAGACGGCTATTTTACTGAACACAACTAATACCAAGGATAAGGTCACCTGCTACATTCCTCAAGCCTCAGGTTCCCACTAACAGCTAAGGGGTAAGACAGGATCAAGGTGTATGCGGACAGCAGCTTCAGGGTGAGCTGGTGTCCGCATGAGAGAGAGCCCAAGAAGGCTTGGACTCTCTCCTATTCTTATTCCCAGCAGGAATTGTGCCTGTTTTTTCAGGAAACAGTGACCTGATCTGAAACAGAAAGTGTGAAGGCAGCCTGGGCCTAATGAATAGCACAAACCCCTGGGAGGTTGAGAGAAGGAAAGGATCAGAATCGTGTACTCTGTCTGAAACTACAGAAAATCTCGGGCTGATTCAAACCCCTGGAAACTGGACATTCCCAACATAAAATGAGGATATTTAACAGTGGCTAGACCAATGTTAGGAAAAGGAAAAATGAAAAAAGCTATTCTTAAGATGGCCACATGCTTGCTTTTCAACTATCCGCCCACTTAGGTCTACACTCAGCCTCAGGCATCTTTCTACTCTGAAAGGAACTACGAAACAAGCACTCAATCTACAACTTCACAAAGTCTCAAAGTAACCGAATTCCCACCAGGAAGTGGAGAGGCAGTAGCCTTCTGGCAGGGTGCGACACTGTCAGGGTACATGGTTCACCCTGTGTAAACTACGGAGCTGTGGCCTCAGCAGCTAAGGCAGGCAGTTCTCGTCCTCCATGCTATGCACCGCATAAATCAGATTTGACTTTATTATTCAAAGCACTCTATCAAACATTTATGGAAGTTACCAAAAAAGTACATATTTATATTCAATATAAAAAATGTATCTTAAACTCACAAGAAATTTAACAGGAGCAGTTAAAAAAATTTATAGAACAGATCAACCATTCAGGTATAAATTCTACAAACAGTTATGGATAGAAAAACATGATTAAGGTTACATAAAGCATTAAATTTAAGTTCTACATATTGTTTGATGAGAATAAAAACTGATAACCTGGAGAATAAGAAATCATACCAGCAACGAGGAGAAGATAGGAAATTTTCTTTTGTCTGTTTGTTTTGCAGAGCTGGGGATTGAACCCAGGGCCTGTGCATGCCAGGCAAGCACTCTACCACTGAGCCATACCCCTAACCCTACAAAGCTGTGTTGTTTTTAAAGAGAGGGAGAGAAAGAGAGAATCCATTTTATTTATTTTTCCATCTGGCCCCTTGTTCTCCGACACCTAGTTGTGTGTGTGGTACTGGGGTTCAAACCCGGGTCCTCGCACACTGAGCCACCACTCCAGCCCACAAAGTTGTTTTTGGAACAAAAGAAAACAGTAGACATTGCAAACTAGAAAGAATTACTACCCTGTATCACAACCAACAGTAAGAGTGGAAGTGTGTACATACATCTGCTTGATCTCCTCTCAACTGGGTTTCTGCCAGTCTTCAAGGTGTCCTTGCCCGTGGGCTGTAATTTTGATTGATTCTGCTGATGGTCGTTAGACAACTTGCCTCCACTTCTCCTGCCATTCATCACCATGTTCTTGGAGTCTCCCAACCACTTCATACCCACAGACAGCCTGACCCAGGTGCATTTAGTCACTCTCTTCGAATAGCTTAGAGAATAATTTCAATGTTCTCTCCTAACAGAAACAAAATGTGAAAAACAAAACAAAATGGGGAGGTAAATATACACAAAAAGAATACTAAACCCACCCCAAGAAAGACACATATGGTTGAAATTGATTTAGTAATAACGTCTCCACTCTTAAGACCACTGTAGTTCTGCCCCACCACACCATGTCATGTTCGGGATGACAGTGCCCCAGACTCCAGTCACAACATGAACTACATAAGGCAGGAGGGACTCATTCTGACTTGTTCCTTCCTTAGGCTTAACAGAGTGACTGGCAAGCAGGAGGTGCTCAGTTAGTATTCACTCTTCAGTTACCAATCAGTAATAATCACCTTTGCTCCTTATTATGCTGACATCTAGGAAGAGCTCTACAATTTACTCGAATTACAGGTTTTGGTGTTCTCCGAGCTGAGTAAACTACAAAGAAATTATCTCCTTTGTCCCAAGGAAAGCTAAGGAAAAGGGACACACGTGACCTTCTGCCCACTATGGTAAACGGATTAATATTAGTGCTAATAAGAAAAATGATGCCCATCATATCACTTCATTGTGAAATTATGCTTTAGTCTAAATTACATTTAAAAGGCTCAAAGATAAGGAAATGCAAAAATATACAACTTTAGAGCTAAACGGGCTTTTTAATTTTTTTTTTTTAACCACTGAACCACAGCCAGCCCCAGTCCTTTTTATATTTTGAGACAGGGCCTGGCTAAGTTACTGAGGCTGGCTTTGAACTCTTGATCCTCCTGTCTCAGCCTCCTAAGTTGCTGGAACCACAGGTGTGAACCACCATGCCCAGCCTGAAGAGACGTTGAGATCACTAGCATAACTCCAATTTACAGATGAAACCAGGGCCACATGCTCAATGCCACACAACCTGCCTGCGTGGAAACACGAGCAGAACCCAGTGCTTTTGTCCGAGGATCTCTCATGTACACCAAACAATGTCAGTTTGCTATTCACAATATACAGAAAGAACAAATAAGCTTTTCTTTTTAACTGCTTGGCCTGAGCCCAGAGCCTTCCACATGTCAGGCCCACACTGACCACTAACCTCACTCCCAGCCCTATGATAAATGGTTTGAGTGCTCCCGAAACTACATCCCTGGACTTGCCTTTAATGATACCTAAACAAACACAGGAAACATCAACTTTCCTTGACTTCAGAATCTGTGTGAATCCACAGTAAGATTAAACGTGCATGTGAACAACACGCTCAGGTGAGAGGTAAATACCACTCGAGGACGCCGAGGAGGCTCGCAACTGCTCTCTGACATACACCTTTCTCCATGTTCCTTCTCTACTTAAATTCCGTTACTATTCAATTGAGAGAGAGGGAGAGAGGAGAAGGAGAGAAAGAGAATCAACTTTATTTTTTCATCTGGGTGTTTTTCTGACATGCAATTGTGTATGTGGTGCTGGGGTTTGAATCCAGGTCCTTGTGTATGCCAGGCAAGTGCTCCAACCACTGAGCCACCACTCCAGCCCCTGTGCCTTTTGATTCTTCTTATAGACTTACTTAAGTGCAGAGAAATGCTGCTGTGTAAATTACCAGAAAGGACAAGTAAAGCTACATCAGATAGAAGCTAAAGATCATTCATATACTAAATCTCATCAAATCTAAGGAGGCCTCTTATTGATAAATGCCTTATACACATTTGTACTTACAGGAAAAAAAAAGGCACAGAACTTAGGAGTAGTGGACCTTTATTTTGAGTAGTGCCAGGATTAAACCAAGGCTCTCCTCATGCACGCTGCTAGGTAAGTGCTCTATCACTGAGCTACCCCTTCAGCCCTGTTTTTTGTTTTTCTTTTTCCATTTGGAGACGGGGTCTTGCTAAGCTGCCCACACTGGTCTTGAACTTGTGCTCCTCCTGTCTCGGCCTCCTGAGTTGCTGGGATTATAGGAATGCGCTGCACAGCCCTACATGGTGGTATACCTTCTGAGGATTCTAGAAACAGGAAGGTTGAGAAGTGAAGTAATGCATCATTGTTCTTCTCCTACCTTTCTCCCTCTCTGCCTGGGCTACCCCGACCCGTCTTTTGTTTGCATCTAATTCAGTTATGTCCCAGTTTAGTATTTAGGACCCCTATGAGATCTTCTCTGACCCATGCTGCCACATGCAGTTGCATGTCTCTACCACAAAACAGGTGGAGGCTCAAGTCACCATAACCGAACATCCGCCTCCTTAATTGACTTCAGAGTTCCTGAGGTCAAGAATCCATTTTTCCTACCTCTGACCCTGGTATCTAGAATAACACAGAGCAGATCAGAAGCACTCAACTGATGAAAGAACAAATGAGGTGTGTTCTAAACCAGGTCGCAAAAAAAAACAACAAAAACCCTGTATTTCTGTATTTTTTTTTTTAAAGCTGTTAATTAAATTTACTGCCTGACCTCTTCAAATTTTTCTTTCTCAGATGCCCATGGTGCTAGGGGCAGCAAAAGAAGATCCTGCATGGGTATAGACATGGCAGGACACACAGGCACCAGCCACCTCCCTACCCTGTCACTGCATTCTGGCGCAGCACCTGGCTCTATACCTCCAGAGAAAAGGGGCAAGGTGGAGAAGGTAAAGTGCTTTTGTCCTTTAGGGAATCCACCCCCAGTGTGCCCCATATAACACAATTTATATGACTGGAGATGTGTTTTTAAGACCTTTAGGAATCCTGATTTTCCTCAATGATAAAACCTAAAGGATTTCTACATGGAGCAGAATGGAAAAACTGTGGATAGAACTAGAAACATGAAACAGCAAACCATCTCTCTATGGAGAATTCTTAGGTTTCAACCAAGACTCCTGTTCAGCATGTCCAAAGCAGAAAATCCGGGGGTGAACCCCAGGAAGAGCAGCGTGGGAACTACTGCTCTGAATTACTTAACATCCGTCTTCATCATCAGAGCAAAGGTGCGAGAGGAAGAGAATCAACTTTATTTTCCATCTGGCCTTTGTTTCTCAAGTCACTTGGTTGTGAATGTGGTGCTGGGGTTTGAACCGAGGTCCTCGTGCACGCCAGGTAAGCACTCCAACTGCTGAGCCACCGCTCCAGCCCCAAAGATGTTAAATTTTAAGACAAATTATTGAATAGAAATTTTATTGAGGAAATTATATCAACCTACTTTTTTCCTAAGAATTAGGAAAAGTTCATCAACTAATAGTTTCAGCAGTACACACTTCAGCCCAGTTCACAGAACAGACTGAGCCCCACACTATTTTATGCATTAACGGGGGTGAATGACCCAAACTGTTATCTGTTTGGGTTTCAAGTACACTGCACTGAAGGTCCCACGGCGTAACGGGCTGGTCTGTGGATGAAGCGAGGCTCGATTCCACACACGGAAGCATACTCACGCCCTGCGCACGGCTGCCAGAGGTGCTGTGCTCACCGCGCAGCCCGCGGGCAGCAGACCTTCCTTAAGCTCACCAATGGAAGCTCTGTAAAGGCAGGAATTTGGGGGGCTATTTATGAAATTTTAGTTCAACATGAATATATGCTTTCCTAATCAGAATATTGTTTGTTCTGCCTTGACAAGGGTGGAACCTGTTCATGCAGCACGATCTTTCCTCGAGGACTACAAAAGCTAATCCAGGTTGAAAGTGATGGACGCTAAGGAGAATCGGGCGCTGAAGACACTGGTGGACAGAAAGCACATACACTTCATGACTGCCACTGAGTCCCCTCCATGGAACAGAGGGCTCCCATGGTCTTGGAGGTTGACAATATCTGAACAGATTAGCCACAGACTGTATTTAAAAGTAAAAATTACATCAATTTTATCCCAAAGCTGGTAGGAAAAAGAAATTTAAGAAAGGAGTAATGGCCACTCAAGTAGCATAACAACTGCAAATCTTTGTCAAGAAAATGAAAAGACTTCGACTAAATCCAGATGCTGCCGGGGCCGCTGAAGACTCAAGAAGAACAAAACAAGGCTTCTGTCCTCATCTGTGCTGATACAGGTGAGTGGAAGAATGAATGTACATGGAAATACTGAATTGATAAGTAACTTAATAAATAATAAATGAGCAAGTAAATGCCAGCACCCTGAAGAAAACAAAGCAGTTTATGGTTGCAGGGGTGTTTCAGAGGGCAGGGATGGGGAAGGTGGAGAGCTGAGGGAAGAAGGGGGAAGTTGACAGCCACCTGGGGACAGTGTGGGAGGTCCAGGGAAGGTCAGCATGAAGTCTGGAGGCAGAAATGCCCTTGGTGTGCCTGAGAAATAACACAGACGCTGGTGTGGCTGCAACAGATTAGAGGGGGAGAAGCACAGAGCAGGTCACAGAGGCTTCTAGAAGAACACTGACAGGGTTCAGAAGCCAAGGTGGAGACTAAGGCACTTACTCCTGGTGGCATGAAAAGCAGAGGACACAAGTCGGTCTTTTAAAGGAGCACACTGGCAGCTTGTTATGTGAAGAGGCCACAGATGAATACTTTAAAGAAAGCAGTTTTAATGAAGCTACTAATAATCTCTAGGAACAAGAGAAAGCAAGGAGACCGCTGAGAGAGCACTGCAATAAACCAGAGACCTAGGGGCCTGCAGCAGCAGAGGGGAAGAAGTGGTTGGCTTCGGAGTCTTTTCTCAAAGTTTTCCTACAGTTCGTACTTGCTGACAGACTGAACGTGCGCGTGAGAGAAACAGGACACACACATGCCTCCAAAAGGAAGAATGAAATTAATACTCAGGTAGGGACAAAGACTACAGGATTGGGTTTGGGCAGGGTGTGGGTGCAGGAGTTTGGCTCTGGTCACTTCTGAGATGCCCATTAGAGATACCAGTGGCACAGGCAGCTGAACGTGAAGGCCTGGAGTACAGGCCTAGGTTAGAGAGAGAAATCTAGAGTGAGTGTGTTGATGGGGTTTTAAGTCATTGGAGGAGACAAAAACCAACTATGAGTGTGTACTGATAAAAGAAATCCAAGAACTGAAGGGACCTGCTGGAGAAGAAAGCAGAGGAAACTGGAAAGGAGCAACTAGCAAGGAAGGAGGGGAACCAAACTAGGGACGGGACTTCAAGGAGGCCGTGATGGACACGGGAAAAGGCTGCTTTTTCTCAGAAGGCATGTTATCTTTTTCTCTCATGAGTCTACCCTGCTGGACAGGATGAGCCCTGCTCAGAAACGACATAGAACTTCTCAAATGGACACAACAGCTCAACAATGTGCTGAGGAAGACAGGGGGACTTTGGCTTAAGAAACAGATTGCAGAGAGAAAGAACAGGAACAGCAGAAAATTAAATAAAAAAGAAGTTTCATATGCCAGAAAAGATCTATGTAAATTAAGTCAGGGGGAGGGGACAGATGATAGGAATCAGTTAAGTTCAGAACACTGTGCTTTCGGAGGGTTTTTAGGATCTGTCTTTTTGTTTTTTAACTGATAGTTAATCCTCTGGATTGGAATAATACGGATCATCTGATTGTGAGAATGGAGTGGAATTCCTGAGGGCGATGTATAAGTCTTTGACCTCTCTATTTCTGTAAGCTTTCACAAAGTTTAAGTAACCAGGGCTGTGGTGTGGCAAGCATGCATGAGGCCTGGGTTTCAGCTAAAGAAATGTAATTGTGACTATGCTCTAATATGGACAGCACCACTACTGAGACTGACTGACACCAATGTCAACAGAACAGATTCACCTTCCATGGTTCCACTCAATCAACAGGTAGGGGAAGCACATATTTCAGACTACTAACAAATACAAACAAAAGGGGGATAATTCAGGATCAATCTGAAACATTAAAAAATTGCTAAAATGGGTTAGGGATGTAGCTCAGTGGCAGAACACTTGCTTAGCATGTGCAAAGCCCTGGATTCCATGCTAGCATTGCAGAGAAAGCAAGCTAGCAAGCTGTTGAAAATAAGTATTTAGAGGAAAGTATACAAACAATGAGAGAGAAAACTAACTTGTTCACATATCATAACACACCTAAGGTAAAAAGTACCCCACCTACCACTACCAGGGTATAGTCCCAATCAGCAACACCAAGAGCCATTTTTAGCGGGATGGAGCAACTTATCCCCTGGGGCTGGGGACGTAGCTCAGTGGTGAAGCACTTTCCCACTGTGCGAGGCCTTGAGTTCCAATGCCCTCCATACACAGTTTCTCCCCAATGTGCACAGTGAATCTACTTATAATTAGAAAACAAAACACCAAAAGCCCTGACACTATGTAACAAGCTTCAGAAGCAAGCAGCTGTTTCCTAGGAAACATGCTTGGTTCACATCAAGCGCCTGCTTTATGCCAGGCTGGTGACAGCCCCCCAACAGTCCCTTAACTGAATTATAAAATGGTTAGTAAATTTTGAGTTATTGTGCCCCAAATTTGAGAACCCTCCTTTCAATCCATTTTTTTTTTTTTTTAAACAGGAGACATTTTGCTTAACAGCCTTACACAGCTTAGGACTTTTAAAAACCTGTCATAAAAATAAAACAACTGATTCTGAATGACTATGAAAGTTTTAACGTAATTCCTGTGACATTTCCAAGAAATCTCTAAGCAGTTTCACATGCTGAACTTGTCTGAAATTAGTTTATCTTAGAGTATCCAGAGGCAGGGAAACAAATCCCAAGTGGTTGAAACAGAAAAGTTTACACACATTTTTAAAAAGCAGGCTTTAACCTGTTAGAGAATTTTCGGAAAATTTTATTCAGAAAAAAGGAAACATTTTTTCAAATGATAATTTGGTTTAAAAAAACATAACAATTCAAAACACTCAAGAGTTAAGTGTTTAAATCTTTAGAGAATAGCTACAAGTCATTTTTCACCTGTTAAACACTTTTCAAAATGAACATGTATCACTTTTGTAGTAATAACAGTAACAATAACAACAGATATATTAAGAAAAAAAAGGACGGAAGGTAGGTTGGCAGCCCCCTTCACAGGGCCTTTGCCTGTGGGACGCTGTCAGCCTGCCCACTAGCCCTGCCCAGCCCCGCCTCCCCGCCCACAGACATCCCTGCTACACACTGTAACCCTGACATTTCCCACAATGCTTAGCACCACTGTACTCACTTCCTTGTGTTATGGTTTGATAACACCTACTTTCCCGGCTGGAATGTGGATTAGCTAAGATACACTTTCCTAGTGCTGGCACCTATTACCCAGGCCTGCTATACCACAGGACTTTCACACCCTCCCCTCTTTTTTGATACGGGCCCTTAACCTCCGAGTCACATCCATCCCTTTTTATTTTTTATTTTGAGACAGGGTCTCACTAAGTTGCTCAGGGCCAGGATAAATTGCTGAGCCTGGACTCAGACTTGCAATCCTCCTGCCTCAGCCTCCCAAGTCACTGGGATGATGGGCATGAGTCACAATGCCTGGCTACATCACGCCCTCTTTCTAGTCTCACACCTAACTACTGTATATGAGCCCAGTTTGTCACTGGATCTTTCCCCAAAATTGAAAATTACACAAGAACTCTACATAAAAGAATTCCAAATCAGTCTTTATCAACAGCAATTCCAAGTCCATCTGCAATCACTACGTAGCTAAGGCTCTATAGGGTCTGAAAGTAATAACTCTGGAGATTAGGTCACTATAAGAAGCCCTGCAAACCTACCAGAGACATTAGTGACCAACATCCCATCATAAGACCCTCATACAGTTTGACAGGGCATCTGCTCAGTTGCTCATTTGTTAGAACTGGTAACCACCTGTTCACACCTGCAACCTTAAAATTTGCTCCTACGAGAAGCTGTCAGAAACAAAGCTCACTTGAGAAGCCAGACGCCTGTCAGCGCAGTTCAAACAGCGCTAGTGGCGGGAAAGGAGACTTTTGTTCTCCAAAGTCACAACGGCACCTCTAAGTTAGAGCTGTCATGGTAACACCGGCCCTGTCAACTAAGCCAAATGCTAATCTGTTATCTAGCATCGCCACCTCAGCAGCAAAGAGGTCTCCCCATACTTGCACAATAATGAATAGCGTCTTCTTATTACATTATCATCCCTGATTTCCTCTCTAGCTTTTGCAGAGTGGAGCTCAGGTGCACTTTGCTTTGGCCAATCCAATAGCTCTCCCAAGCATCCTCTGGTGATGATGCCCTCATATGGGCCACACCAAGGGAAGGGAGTCCTCTCAGCATAAAATGGTGGCTAGAGAGCCCATCACTAATTGGTCTAGCTGCTTACTCTAAAGGAGACTGCAGTAGGCTGAAAATGGCCCCCAAATTCATCAGGTCCTAATCTCTGGAACCCGTGAATTTTATCATGTAAGGAAAAGGCTTGTATGTCATCAAGGATTTTATGAAGGAGATTATTCCAAATCCCTTAAGTGGGTCCTTAACCCCATCACAAATGCAGAGGGAGTGGGCTGGAGTGGTGGCTCAGCAGTTACAGCACTTGCCTGGCATGCATGAGGACACGGGTTCAAACCCCAGCACCATGTATACAATGAAGTGCGAAGTGTCGGAGCAACGAAGGCCACATGAAAAACTAAATAAAATTAATTCTTTCTCTCTTTAAAAAAAAAAAAACATGCAGAGGGAGGCTGGACCCCACACAGGAGAAGCAGAGCCTGGTGTGATGTGGCTACAGGGCAGAGTGCTGCTGCCACCAGAAGCTGAAGGACCAACACATTCTCTTCTAGAGCACAGCCCTGCCACACATTGATTCAGGCCCACTGAATCTGGTGCTGAAATTCAGGGCCTCCAGAATGGTGGAGAACACATTTCTGTTGTTTTTAGGCCAGACTATGAAAAAAATAAACCAAAGTAGAAATGCTTTGCTGTTGTCCGACATCAGAAACACACAGAATTCTAACATACATGAAAAAAGGGTTCAATATGCTTTCATTTCAAAAAGGGTACTCAGGGGCTGGAGCGATGGCTTAGCAGTTACAGTGCTTGCTTGGCATGCTCAAGGATGCGGCTCACACCCTGCATCACATATTCCGCGAAGTGTTGGAGCAACGAAAGTCACATGAAAAACTAAATAAAACTGATTTTCTCTTAAAAAAAAAGTACTTAAAACTACTTTCAAAGTTTTATTTTCTTACCCTTCAACTGCAGAGATGAAATACAGCTACAGGCTTATATGGATTCTGAAAATACAGCTGGTCTCTCAGGTGCACACATGCTAAGCTGGATAACCAAGACCTTGCTTAGAAGCTTTATGACTGAATTTAGATAGGAAGTTTTCATTTAGTAAAACTTTTTTTTTTTGAGAAAGAGAGAGACAGAATCAATTTTTTTTTTTTTTAGTTTTTCACATGGCTTTCCTTGCTCTGATACTCAGTCGTGTACGTGGTGCTGGGGTTTGAACCTGTGTACTTGTGCATGCTGGGCAAATGTCGTAACTGCCAAGCCTCTGCTCCAGCCCCTTAGTAAAACAATTTAAGCAGGAAAATACCCACTGAATGGTAAGTTTACGATCAGACATTTGAAATACCTTCCTACTCATCTAAGGTCAGACATGAAACTACTAACTGCCTCACTACAGAAAATACTGCTTCACAATTTTTCATGTCTCCATGTCCATCCGGTCTACTTTACAAAGTGGGATTTTACATAAGACAGAATTCATGTCTCCAACAGTCTTCACAGGGTTTTTTTTTTTTGTTGTTGTTGTTTGGTACTGGAGATTGGACCCAGGGGTGCTTAAACACTGAGCCATATCCCCAGCCCTTTTTGTATTGAGACAGGGTCTTCCTAGGTTGCTGAGGCTGGCTTTAAACTTGGAGTCCTCCTGCCACCTCCCAGTCACTGGGATTAAGGGCATGCTCCACTGTGCCCGACTCAGAAGGTAATTTAAAAATAAATGGCTGTAAGGAAACACCATCAAAACAAAACCCAAAACCCCACAGAGCAATAAGACCCCTGCTTCCTCACCCTTCCCACTGTCTCACTGCTCATAATAAAATCCAAGTCGCTTCTCTGTTACCCTTTCCTGAGACCCAACAGCATTCCACGCTTCTAGAAACAGATGCCACCTGGTGCCAAATGTCTGTAAGTGCAACCTCTATAGCCTGCAGTTCCTAAACAACAGTCAATTCCCACTGAGCTAAAGGTGAAGGGAACTTCAAGGTGATTTCTCGGCTGGATTTCAAGGGCTGAGGGAGTCTGCCAGGTGGTGCTCTCTGCCAGAGCCGGCGGCTACGGATGTGGCTCTGAAGTGAACGCACCTGGGTTCCTCTCTTGCCTCATCCAGAACTTCTAGCAGAAGCACAAGCCATTTAATCTCACTGTTACCTCCTCAGTGAAATGAAGAAGGCCATCTTCTGGTATTGGCACATAGACTAAATGAGCAGAAGATACGAAAACGCTCTCCAATTGCATCCTCTTTCCAACTATTAAGGCAAAAGTGAAGAGAGCGACATACACTGGACAGCTCCTTTCCATTCCCATCTTACCAAAACTGCCACAAGGGAAAACAAAAACAAAAACATACAAGCTCACTCATGTAAAAAATACAAACTTTCAAGAGAATAAAAATGGACAGGCAGTGCTAATTATGATAAAGAGCTGAGGCTGTTTTGCTTTTCCTACAGCTCCTGACAAAGAACGCGGCTTCTAGCAACAATGCGCAAGTTAAAATTCGTTGCACTCTCCACTTCCACCTCAACACTGCGAGGAACCGCAGCTCCGAGAGTGGGACTAGGTTCTTGTGTGTCTGGCAAAGCAGACTAACTTTTCTTACTGTAGCTGCAGCTTCTGTGAGAACAGCTACACCCAATCGGTTTCCTATTCCCGCTCTGTCATTTGATCCTCACACTGTAAAGCAGGTAACTTTTCCTGGCTGTAGTTGGAAGAATATATCAATTGTGCTCTAGGAAAGACTCACAGAATAAAGGCAGTTAGGAAATAAAATGCAATAGTAGTATTGGATGGGAAGAGAGAAAAGCTCTGGTGTTTAAGATACAAAGATGAGAAACTTGGTAAGAAATCAGAAACAGGTGATTTCTTGAGGAGTTCATGTGAAGTCAGAATTCTCCGCTGCGGCAAAGCCGCCCTCTGGAAGACCGCAAGACTGCCAGTAGCAGAGCTGGAGAGTATGGAAAAGAGCAGCATGCGTGGATTTGCGGAACGTGGGAGAAGCGCACTATCTGGGCGCAGCTGTCGAAAGAAGTCAGAACTCGGGAGAGCCGGGAGAGGCTGGGAAGATTCACATCAGTAAAAGGACTTCACAGCTTACCAACCGTTTCAACAACCACTACGAAAAGTCTTAAGATTCACAGGTAAGTTACTGGCCCAAAGTAATCCACCAATAATATGTGAAACAAACAAAAAAACAGTCTGAGCTCTATCATAGGCAGCTAAATGGAAAGAAAAGACAAAGAAAATGATGAGCAAGAGACACGCTGGCACTGGAGAGAGCCTCACTTTGCAAAGCATTTGGGGATGTGTAAGTACCTAACACGAGTCGGACACATGGCTGTTCCAGATGTGAGATCCAAATGCCATAGTTCGGGCACAGCAGAGGGAGACCCCCTCCTAGCGTGACTGTTCCGGCACCCATTTACACGTGCGTCACCATGATCCAAGAACAGCACCAATCACGTCATGTGCACCGTGTCGTTTGCTCACACCGCAGTCCTTTTAACACATACGCAACTCTACCATTATCACCCTATTTTACTAAAAGAATTAGGAAAAAAATCAAGACAAGTCCAGTTTGAGAGTCTATACACTTTTTTTTTGTACCATGGATTGAACCCTGGAACACTTATCCTCCAAGTCACATCCCCAGCTCTTTTTAATTTTGAGACAGGGTCTCACTCAATTGTTCAGAACCTCACTACACTGCTGAGGCTAGCTTTGAACCTACAATCCTCCTGCCATAGTTCCTAAGTCACTGGGATTACAGGAAGGAATCACCATGCCTAGTCATTGTACACTCTTAACGTCACAGAAACATAGGAAAGCAATACAAATCTGACCCAAACAACATTTTAAATCGTTTGCCCCATACCTGAAAAGTAAGACCTTAGAACATGAGAGGCATAGTTCCTGATTTCATGGAGCTCTGGGTATAGTGTGGGAAGAGAGAAATCAGATAAGCATGCAACCATAAATTCTGGTTAAGAGCTCTAAGGGAAGCCAACAGGATGTTAGCAGAGAGAATAATGCAGTAATAGACTTTAGATCAGCTGATCAGGGAATATAGACCAGAAACATAAATATATAAAAAGGGTCACCTTTTTTTTGACTAGAAAAGACTATTGCTATCTATTTCCATCCATCAAATAAGGGTTTTTTTTTTTTTTTTTTTTTTTAGGCAACTGGCTTTGTCTGAATCCCCCAGGAGCCTAATAAGGTCTGTTTTTGTTTGTTTTTGAAGGACTCCACTGACTCACTGGGTGAAGGGTCAAGCACCCTGTGCTTCTCAGTGAGGGAGCTTGGGTTCCTTGTTGAAAACTTACTGCTGGAGCTGGAGCACTGGCTCAGCGGTTGGAGCACTTGCCTGGCATGTGTGAGGACCTGGATTCAAACCCCAGCACCACATATACAACTAAGTGTCCGGGAAATGAAAACCAGATGAAAAAATAAATAAAACTGATTCTTTCTCTTTCTTAAAAAACAAAACAAACAGGTGCAAAAAAAAAATCTCATACTGCTTCACACAATGCAACATAAGCACTTCCTTGAAAACAAAAATACCCTTGGGAGATCATTAAGATACATCATATAATTCATCTTGTTATACAGACAAAATGATTCATTCTGCAGACCTGGAAAACCTGAACAAAGGTTTCTCAAGAGCCTGCCGGGAGATCGGGCACTGTTCGTGGTGCTGGAATACCGACTGCCACCAGGGAACACTAGAGGGCACACGGGAGCTGCTGCTCTCAGGAGAACTGGGCAGAACTACTAGATGGCTGGCGGGGCAAAAATGCAAAGGAAGCAGACGAAGAGGAGGAAAGCAGGGTGCAGAAGGACCTTTCAGTGAAGGGGCCTTTCGTGTAAGCCTTCAGCGACCTGCCAGCAGGTGTCCTAAAAGGGGCAAAAGTCAAAACACAGGCACCCTAACACCTGAACCAGGTATTATATTATTCCCCACTAACATGCACGGCTTGAGGTGAGACAGGCATTAAGTTACAAGAAACAGCTGAGCCTAACCTGCACATCTGGGGTCTGCTCCACACTTGAGCCATGTACAACACCCCAAAAGTAAAGAGGCTCATCACTAGCGAATGCTCCCTAGGCTACCTACTTGTTTCTTAGTGTGCTACACACAAACTCAGAGATCCGACTGGCAAGCAGGAGCCACGTAAGGGTGTAAGGATCAAGCGTTTCAGCCACTGATATTAGCCTCTCAGTTCTAACTCAACTGACTGAAGTATCCCATCAATTCCATGGCATTCCGAAAAAGAAGGTAAAACTACCCAGAACACAGATGAACTAAGTAAAACAAATACACAGGTGTCAAAATATGATTAAAATTATTAAGAGAAAATAGGGTGATGAAAACATGACATCTAATTTAGGACGGAAGGGATCAGAGATTACTGTTTGGTCATCTAATAAAAACAGAAATTTGGAGGGCTGGAGCAGTGGATCAGCAGTTAGGGTGCGTGCCTGGCATGCCCGAGGATGCAGGTTCAAACCCCAGCACCACGTACACAGTGTCGGAGCAACGAAAGCCACATGAAAAACTAAATAAAATTGATTCTCTCACTGTCCCTCTCACTTTAAAAGAGCGAGAGAGCGAGAGAGAGAGAGGGAGAGAGAGAGACTTGGCCCTATGAATGTTTTACACAAACTGACAGCGCAGAGACTAGAACACTGGTATTGACTCTTAGGCCTGTGGTGGTTTGACTACACCTCAAATTATATTTACATAGTCAAAACTCTACATACAGCCTAGCAGACTGCACGGTGTTCAAGTCTGTCTCAAGACACCAGCTAGACCCAACTCAAACAGTCTGAGGCCAGCAACAATAAGTGACCAAACTGGTTTTTGTGGTCCTTCCATGGCTTGGTGCCACAGAAGGAAAATGGTGAAGCAAAACCTAATTTAGAGGATCAGTAACTGTGGACACAGTGAGTTTTGCCTTCTGTGAAAACACAGAGATAATGAAGGTCAATTCTAGGAAGCAGTTTTTGGTCCCATCACCAACTATGCAAAACTACCCTAACTTACTGACTCTGGACAAGGGGATCAAAAAACAAAAAGTCTAAATGGCGGGGGGGGGGGGGGGGGGGGGGAGCTATCCCTGGAAGTTAACAGATTTACAAAAATAAACCGGGTTGAGTCTTTACTGTACAGATGGATTCTCTCCATAGCAGCCTTTAAAATAGTCAAACTCTGTAATGCATTTAAAATGAGCATGGCTAAAATGTAGGAAAATGTCTTTTGAGTAAGACAAAATGTTTTTAAGTGAAAACTGCTTTCATTGATTGGACAGAGAGAAATTCAGATCACACTAACAGATAAACACAGGGTTAGATTCTGGTCAGGCACCACCTGTGCTCAGCTGACACTCTGATCATCTAGGAAACTTCTGACCCCAAAATATGGGGATGGAAAGGAATTATATATAGTAAGAACTGAAGTAAAAATGGATTTGTAAAGGGTTTTTTTATTTATTTGTTTTTGTTTTTATTGTTCTAGAGAGAGGATGTAGAATTGGATGGAAGAATTCAAAAACAGCTATTAAAATTTTCCCTAATTAAAAAGCTTCCTACTTTCTGACTCAGAACAGTTCTTTGTTCAGCACATTCCAGAGAACTCCACCACTAAAACTGTAGGGATTAAATTCACACTTCAAATTTAAGATTCTCAAACAGAAAGGAAATGTTTTAAGGTTCCAAAGTTGACAGTCTTTCCAAGAAAGAAACTATTCCCCAGATCATTTGCATGTTTATCAATAATCTGGTCACAAGTTTTATCTTGCAATAATTTTGACTTGTGCTTCCTTCAGCAACCATTACCATTTTCTACACCATGAAATGTCAGTGAAATGAGTTTTCCCCCCAAAATAACTAAAAATCAGACTGAAAAGTTAAAGTTACACCTCCCCATAAAACCAATCTCTACTGCAGATCTAGCTCTCCTTGAGATATACAAACATTATGGGTCTTTCTGTGTACTTACTTTATACCATATCATCAACAGTGTGATCTAAGGGAAGAAAGACACATGGTCCCTTGTCTGTGGAAGACTAGGTGTTGTGGTGGCACATGTCTGACCCCAGCAACTTCAGGAGGCTGAGCTAGGAGGGTCACAAGTTTGAGGCCAGCCTCAGCAACTTAGACCCTGTCTCAAAATAAAAAGGGCTAGAGTTGTAGCTCAGTGGTAGAACACCCGGGAGTACCGGAGGGTGAGGATGGGGAACTCTGGAAGTCTCTCTATTGGAGTGTCCCAGGGCTGACCAAGTCCTGAACTCTCCTGCCCATAGAAGAGGATTCTGCTGAACAGGGAGCAAGTTCATATAATGGCTCACAAAAGCATAAAATAATGGAATCATGGTGATTTACCTGAAAGGATTTGTTCTGTAAGCAATGGGAAGGCATTCCTGAGGACAGGGCCATGCTCAGATGCCACACATACAAATCTGTCACTCAACCCAGCCACATACCCAGGCCCTATAAACCCACAAATTGATACTCATACAAAGGAAAATCAGATTCACTCCTAGATTTATAAGACCCAAGGGACAATCCTTCATGCTGAAAAACACAAACACCCGGGACACTTAAGCTCCTCTACATGCTATTCTGCTACACACCCCCTTCCCCAGTATGGTCCACTGGTGCAACAAGCATTTCAGAAAGTTCAGAGCTGAGCAGTCCAGCGTGTCCAAGAAACAAAGGGCACTTGGGGGAGAAGAGAAGGGACCCATGGAAATGATTTTTTAATTTAGTTTTTCATATGGCCTTTGTTGCTCCCACACTTTGCTGTGTACATGGTTCTGGGGTTCCAACCCGCATCCTCCAGCATGACAGGCAAGTGCCATAACTGTTGAGCCACCACTTCAGCCTCCCATGGAAACGATTTTGAAAAAGTCTGGTTTCAAAGATTACGGGTAAAGAAGAGAGCCGGACTCCTCCTCTCTTGAAGTACCTATAATATTCCTTTCACTCTCATACTAAGTTGCTTAAAAAATAACAATGTTTAAATATGCATACAAATGTATATATGTGTATGTGTATAAACATTTTGTTGTTTTAAGACAGGGTCTGGATAAGTTGCCCAGCCTAGACTCAAACTGGTGATCCTCCTATCTCAACCTCCCTAGTAGCTGGAATTACAGGTATGGACACACTTTGAAAAACTAAATACAAACTATTAAACTTGGCAACCTGGAGATGAAGAAATTATCTTCATCAAGAGCCTCACCGGAATGCTCAGGGTATGGGCAAGTAAACAAGCCAATATAACACAATGTAATGACTGCTCAGGCGACACAGGAAGCATACCTTCTCCCGGGTGGGCCAGCCCCTGAACGCGTGTGTTTAAAAATAGGAGCCGCCAGCAGGCAATATTCTCCGGGAGCCTTTCTGAAGGGTGGGTGTCCACTGATGGGGCAGGACAGGCGCACAGGAATGCCTGGCAGGACATGGCCAAAAGGTAGCAGGTGCGAGAAACGAGCGCGCCTGGAGCTTGGGAGAGGGAGCAGAACGTGGAATGCTGAGAGACTAAAGCCCAAAAGTGGGCTGGAGTTCCCACGCTGCGGGATCAGAGCATTTGCGGACTTTAACCTCGGCCCGGCAGCTCCCACGGTGACAGGGCCGCACCTGCACGGCGAGTTTGTGTCCGTAGCAAGCCACTGTCCCAGCGCGCACTGCCAGGGCGCAGAGACCTTCTTCCTCCTCCCCTCTGAACCACTCGTGTTTCCACGCTCATTTAAAAGTTACAGGCGTGCGCCCGGTGAGTGTCAGCGGCTGCAGGGGGGTTAGGCCGGCCACTTTCTCAAGGGACGCCACCTACACTGCAGCCACACGGCCGGGCTTCCGTGCGAGGGGTCCAGAGGGGGAGCCGCCCACCCAAGCACGCGACCGCCACTGCCCGCCGCCTCGCGAACTTCCTTCGGGGCGAGTTCCCCCCGGCGGCTCTGGAAAACCAACTTCCCCGGGGCCGCCGCTGCAGGGGTCGAGGGCTCCAGCCAGCCCGGCGCGGCGGGTGTCACCCTGGAAGCTCGCTCGACCGCGCCGCCCGGCCCGGTGGCCGGGGCACATCCTGCCGCGCGACGCCGAGGGGGCCGGCGGGGACAGCACAAAGGGGAGGCGGCGGCGCGGGGACGCCGGGCGCGCTCGGAGGACACTCGAGCGCCGCTCGTGCCAAAACAAAAACAACCGAAAGTTGAGCGCGGCCGGGGAGCAGATTGGGCGAGCCCGATCACGGCTGCCCATTGGCGAAGAGGGAAGACGGCGTCCCCCAATCGCGAGCGGCGGGCTGCCCCCCTCGCGCGGCCCGGCCCGGCGCGGCCCGGCGGCCGCTACCGCTCCCTTCCGGCCGCGGCCACCACTGCAGGCCGCCCGCCGCCCGCCCCGCCCGCGGCCGCCCCGGCCCGGCCCGGCCGCCCCGGAGCCCGTCGGCCGCCGCCGGCCCCGCACGCCCCCGCCCGGCCGCCCGCCCCGCTCACCGCCGGCCGGCCCGCCTCCTGCTCGGGCGCGTCAAGGCCCCGCTGCCCGGCCGCCGCGACGCGGGCCCGCGCTGCCCAGCTGCCCTCGCCCGTCCCCTCAGAAAATTAATCACCAAAAAATAATTCCAGAGAAAAATGGAGAGTAAAATCCAAGATGGCGGCGCGGACGCAGCACCGCCCGCTCCCTCCGCTGAGGGGAAAAGGAGTCCGCGGCCGAGCCCCCGCCCCCACCCGGCCCGGCCGGCAGCGGCAGCCGCCGCCGCCGCCGCCGCCGCGCCCCGACCCGCCCCCGGCCCGCCGCCCCCGCCCCCGGCCCGCCGCCTCGGCCTCACCTTCGCCTCGCGCGCGGCCGCCGGCACCGAAAAGCATCCGTCGGGTTCGGGGCTCCGTGTCCTCGCGCCGCGCGCTGCCGCCGCCGGTGCCCGGGCGTCCTCACCTCATAGCCCCGGAACCGCGCCGCCCTCACCGCAGCCGCGCCGCCGCCCCCGGTGAGCCACCCGGACACCGCCCGGGCCCGGTGGAAGGACACAAAAAGGAGTCCGCGGCGACGGCGGAGGGACACCACCCCGCCGGCGGCTCCGCGAGCGTGAGCGTCCCTGCCCGGCGCGGGGGCCTGGCCGCGATTCCGTGGGGGGGAGGCGGAGGGCGCCCGGGGGGAACGAGTTCCCCGCCGACGGCTCCCGGCGGCGGAGGCACGGGAGCGATTGCGAGGGAACGGGCCGCGTCGTAGCCGTCGCTGCGCCTCGCGGCGGAGGAATCGGGCCGAGCGTAGCGCACGGAGATCCCTCCGCCCGCTGCCCTTTAAATCGCGGCGGAGGCGGTGTCGCCGCGCGCCCGCGGGCGCCACCTAGCTCGCGAGCGTCGGGGCCCGAGCTGCCCCGCGGGGCCCCGCGCCCGCGCCCGCCCCCGGCCCTCGCGCACCTGCACCTACCAGGGACAGCTCCCTAGCCGAGACTGGGGTCGGTCCGGGGCCCGGGGACGCTCCTCGCCGCTGCGCCGCCTGGGTGCGCCAAGGGGAGGCGGCCCCGGGAAGCGAGTTTCTTTGTTGTGGGAATGGGTGTCGCTGGGAGCAGATACACCCTTAAAGACCATGTGGGCAGCCCGAGCATTACAACACGGGAGGAGGGGAGGGAGCGGGCATTGGTCGGGCCGCTCGGCGCTGTCACCGGCCCTTTCTTGAGCACCTACTGGGTGCCAGCCTTTTGGCGACACCATGGCATTTCTACTCTTTGCTTTCCTGGGAGTCGACGAGCACCCGAAAGGCGTTCGGGTCCTCCAGGAGCTTAGGCGGTGCAGAAAGGCGCCCGGTGTCTCGCTCCCGGCTGGGGCTGTTGCGAAGCCCCGCCCCCTGGGTCTCGCAGCCGGATAATAAAGGGTACAAAATAACAATAACGAGGGTAACAAGTATCCAGCCCTCGCCCGGCGCTGTTCCCAGGGCTCCTAAGCACTATCCTCACTTGCCGCCTTAGAACAAGCCCCGGAGGTGGGGAGCATGTGGTTCCCAGTTTACACGGGGAAATTGAGATACTGAGTGGTTAGGTGGCCTCCAGGACTACAAATTGGGGCTTGAGCCGAGGGCCTTATATGGTACTTTAATGAAATATAGGCAGACATCAAATAAAAGAGCATGTGTTAAGGACGGACAAGAAGCTGCCACAGGAGACCTGAACTGGAGTGTTCGGGTAAGGGGTGGTAAGGAAATGTGTGAGCCACCACCAGGCAGATGGCAGGGGAAAGAGGCTGCAGTGCCCCCCTAGAGGAGGTGGACAGGGTAAGTGACTGAGACAGTTCCAGGAAGAGCCCTAGCCTGCCCTGGTTTCCCTGCATCCCCAGAGCCGGCACAGTGGGCATTCTGTAAATGACCAATCAATGGAAGGTGTGGGTGGCCTCCTCAAGACTGTCCTAAACTCCAGGCAGCACCAACTTGACCCCCTTTTCCCTCCCCCTTGACCTTGGGTGGTAGGCATGATGCTTGATACCCCATCGGCAGGTGGGAAACTGAGGCACAGGTACCTACTGAGGACACAAGGACAAGGTGGGGGAGGCAGGTCTAGATTTTATGCTCCACCTTCAGCCTCCACCTGTGCTGTCCTTTACTGTACGTTGGGCAGTGGGCAGAGACTCCCCCAAGGCGTGTGGCAGTGTGCTTCCTGCTCTTTGACCCTAGAAGTGGCAGGTCATCCATGGCATTGGAATCTGTTTTGCCAGGGTCCTCTGCATATGTAGCCGGTAAATAATTTTGCTTTCTTCTTAATAGTTTCTAGTTTATCCCTAAACTTTTCAAGATTTTCATAGGGCTTGGCTGCATATCCAGAGACACTGAGGCTGTTCCTTCCACCCCCACCACTGATTGCCACAGCGGTGGGGTGCACATGAGAGACACCACCTGCTCCAGTGGGTGCCTGTAGCCCTGTCAACCTTCCGGTGTCTTGGTTCCTAGGCACCAAGTCCAACCACACCTTTGCAACCCTACCAAGTCCCAAATGACAGTGTCATTTCTGCTCCAGGCTTTCCAGGGCCCACCCCAACACAGTGATCCATTGGCCCTTCAGACCGACACAGACCACAAGCTCTGTGAGGCCCCCAGGCTCCAAAGCAACGGGTACCTCCATTGGATCCCTGATCGATCCAGGCCAAGTTTTGAGTAGGTGTGCAAGAGAGCAGGTTGGGTGACCCTGCAGATGAGCCCCCCAGCATAGCCTCCTCAGACTCCACAGCTCTGGGCCTCCCCTACTCCAGCCTTTCCAGTGCTGGCCGCTTGAGAGGCTGGGGTCTTGGCTGAGCTGAACTGGACTTAGGACCTTGGTGGGACCTTGGGGCTTTTAGGGTTCTAACCCAGGGAGCCTAGGGCTGAGCTGGGCAGGGGGCATAGCCAGGAGCAGCCCTCCTGGGTGAGGCTGGAGATTGGACTTCCTAGTAGTGAGAGAGGCCAGCTGGAGCCTCCTCCTTCCAACTGGCACAGGAGGAAGGGTGACAGGAAATAGGTGGCCAGGCACCTGCCCAGGCTCCACATGACAGGAGCAATTGGCATTTACACTGTGGTGCTCTGTATGCCCCACAGTGGGAGAGCTGGCCACAGAGGCCGGGCCCCCACCCAGCCTGGCCAGACCGACAGGGATTAACAACTCTAAAGAAAGACTGCGTTGGCGGAAGGGGCACAGCCAGCTCCGGAAGCACCCTGAGACTGCCTAGGCAGTAACAGCCCAGCCAGGGGTTGGCCCCAGAGCAGTGTCCTTCCCAGGGCGGTGACTGAGACCACAAACTCAGTTCTGCTCTCTAGCTGGGCCAGCCCTACCTTCAGTCACCTAGTTGGGTGCTACCAACCCTGCCCCCTCTCCAGTTCCCCTTCTCCAAACATCAGTTTCGCTCAGTGACCAGCTGGCAGAGATTTGCTTGCTGGGGTCCTGTGCTCACTGGAGTGCCTGCTGGTCATGCTGACCCTGGAATTCCAGGTTGGGGACAGGTTGCTTCTCATTGTAAAGTGATGTGTGTCTGAAACTCATGGGAAAAGGTGGACATACCTGGACATGCTGGTGACCCTTGGGGGGCTGGCTGGCTTCCTGGCCTCCTGCTTGAGGTCCACTAGCCTCCTGTACTGTCCCTGCCTTCCACCTGCCCATCAACCTCTACTGTCCTTTGACAGATGAGGAAACAGCCTCTGAAAGATGGAGTGACATGCCTGGGCCCACCCCCGGTCTCCAGCCTGCCCACTCAACGTTAGCAAATACCTATTGCAGCTGCCAGCAGGGGTTGGCATGAGTCTGAGCTAGTTGTGAGCCCTAGCTCTGCAACTGACCAGCCAGGTAAGTGAGCAAGCGATGCCGCCTGGCCCTGCGCCATTCCCTCTATGGTGAGAAGGCTCCGGTCCTGGACCTGCCTGAGCTGCCTCACTCGTGGTTTTAAGATCATGATTGGGGTTCAGTGTAGCTCAGTAGTGGCGCACTTGCCTGCATCCCCAGCTCAGCGAAAATAAGTGAATAAATCAATAAATCATTTATATGTTTAAGGTGTCCAAATTGGTCTCCAGCTCGACTTCTCCAAACTTCAGATACCATCATGTGAACATTTAAAAGGCATTTCAAATACAGCACTCTAAATTTGAACACAGGAACACCCAATAGGGAATCCCTTCCTCCTGCAAATGTCACCTATCGGATGGACATTCTTCCTGCCACCCAGCTCCAATGCCCGGCCCCCTCTCCCTTAATGGCATTCAGGTATTTCTCCTTGGACTTGTCACTGCCTGGTGTCTGTGACTTTTCTTTCTGCCTAAGGCCCGTCTTTCTTTTCTAGCCTAGGCTTCTCCAGGGAGGGGACTGGGTCTGTCTTGTTCACTGCTGCCTCTCCCACTTTCTGGGGCACGGTGGTGTAGAGGCTCCATTCGTATTCATGCAAGGATGGGCCACAGGTTAGCCCTCCAGGATTGCTACAAGGGCAGAAGGAAGCAGAGGGACTCCCTGACCCTTCTCCCCAGTCCCCAGCTCAAGTTTGTTCAGTCAGTGAGGCTTCCCCACCACCCACCCATCAAGGTACACAGCTTTCACCTCACAAGCAATCGGACGGGCACCAGGTTAAGTCCCACATCACTGAGGGATGCGGGTCTCTGGGGCTTCCACCACCCAGAATTGAGCCCAGCGCTAAGCAGCCCTTATTTCTCAAACACCCGGAAGTAAACACAGCAGACCATCTTCATGCATTTTCCGTTGCCATAACGAAGCATCTAAGGCTGGATAATTCATCAAGAATAGAAGTTCCTTGGGCTCATAGTTCTGGGAAGTCCCAGACCGTGGTGCCCACTTCTGGTGCCCACCTTTTCACTTGGTTACCACGTGGCAGGACCGAGCAGGGGTGCTAGCTCGATTCCCTCTTCCTCTTTCATGAAGCCACTCATGCCCTGTTCGGGTCCCCACCCTCAAGTCCTCACCCAATTCTAATGATCTCCCAAAGTCCCACCCCCAAGATTTGGGGGGTTAGGTTTCCAACTTGTTCCGTGAACAACATTTGAAGCCTATCGAGGACGAGCAGCTTCAAGAGCCGGCAGAGTTTGATTTTGCTATTTTTTAGTCATTTCAAACATAGCAGAAGTTTTGAGTACAGCACAAAGAATTTTTTCTTCTGGGCCATCTGACTCCAAGTCACTGCTGGGTGCTCCCTTTTATCCAAATACTTGTCCTTCCATCTAGGATATCCTCCTACTAAACCAGAGAACAGAGATGGAGACCAAGAAATCCACTCTCACAGGTTGCCTCCACTCAGTCCTCTGAGCCTGGTCAGGTTTCTCCAGTGAAGCCCACCTGGCTTGCGGTTGCCTGTGTCGTCAGTTCCTTCCCCTGGGGCCACTTCCTTTTCTTCTCTTGACTTCCTTGACCTTGGCACTCTTGAAGGCATCAGGCCACTTGCTCTGTAGTCCATGCTTCCGATAAGTTTCCTGATGCTTCCTTGGGGTTCGCTTAAGGGTCTTCTAGCAGGTGGCTGAGGATTTCACTGTGACCAGGGGCTGATAATGCTCACCTGGGTCACTGCAAACTTTCCCCACTTCCTTTTCCCTTCGCAAGTTTCAGAGGAGAGCTAAACATCCATTCCTTTTAAGTTCTTACTATATCCTACAATGTGGATCCGGGGGGCTCCCCAAAGGCCCAAGAGGTAAAGGCCTAGTCTGCAGCTTGGAAACTTTAAGAGGTGGGGCGCATTGGGAGGTCTGAAGTCAGTAGGGGTGTGACAGGGACTGTGGGACCTCGGTCTCTTCCTCTTTGTCTTTTACTGGCCTACTTTGGGGTAAATAGCTTTGCTATGCCACAAGCTCCCCCCCACAATGTGCTGTCTCTGCAGGCTCAAAAGCAGTGGGGCCAGCCCCAGGCCCTGCAGGACCGAGCAGAGCAAACCTTTCCCCTTTACAAGCTGATCGTCTCAGGTATCTTTATATGAAAAGGAATGTGTTCTTTTGTTTAACAGATTTCTATTCCTTCTTCCCCTCCCTTCTACCTTCCTTCCTTCTTTCCTCTCCTCTTCTTTTCCTACTTTCTTCCCTTCTTTCTCTCCCTTCCTTCCTTCCTTCTTTCTTCCTTGATATTTGTAGCAGCTGTATTTATGGTAGCCTCAAAGTAGAGGCAGTTCAAATGCCAGTCAATGAAAGAACGGATGGACAGATTGAGGTCTATCTATGATGAAACCCGAAGGATGAGCTGCTGTCACAAACAGCATGGGTGGATTTTTCTTCCCCAAAGAGAGAGGGGCGGCGGGGGAGGGGGGAATCAATTTTATTTAGTTTTTCATGTGGCTTTCGTTGCTCCAACACTTCACTGTGTAGTTGGTGCTGGGGTTTGAACCCGTGTACTCGCAATTGCCATGACCGCTGAGCCACCACTCTAGCCTAGCATGGATAGATTTTTTAAAAAACATGATGCTTAAAAAGAAGCCATAAACCACAGAGTAAAAATTGTTTGATTTCAATTATGGGATACCCTAGAGCAGAAAAAAAATTATCCCTGGGGGATAGACATCTGAAGAGTTCTTTTCCTCCGGGCAGGTGGGCTTGCCCAAGCCGGGACAGGAGGAACTGCTGGTGACATGGAAACATCTCTGTGGTCTGGTCACCCGATGTGCATGTGAAAAGTCTTCAACTGTAAATCCAAGTCCTGTGCAAATTATTGCATGTGAACAACACACTCAAAAAAGGGGATAAATCTGGAAAAAGACTGAATGGAACTTGGCGCCTGCTCAGTGGAAACCTCCACTTTCCCATGACTTGTCTCTGACCAAGTAGATTTTGCAACTTAGTTTTTCCCAGAAGTTGCCTCTGGAGGTGCCCCAGGTTCGTGGTGTGGGTTCCAGCTGCAGGTGAGGAACCTGGAGATTCCTGTTCCTTCAGCAGGAGAATCCAGTCATCGTGATGTTAAGGGGAGGAGGGGACATTGCTGGTGCTTTCTGACCTGCCAAGCTCAGAGCTCGGACTGCAGGCTCCTCCAGCTGCCTCCCCACTGCTGTGGCTTCCAGCCAATCCCCAGTCGACTTCATCTTCTCTGGCAGGGAATCAGCTTTGACCCCACCTCACCATTGCTCTACCCTGGAATCCCACCTCAGAGGTAAACTTTGGGCTACTGGCTTGTTCCTTGGGAAATTTCAAGCTGTGGCATTTCCTCACTCAAAAGTGGAGATGAGAGGGGCTGGAGTGGTTGCTCAGTGGTTAGAGCACTTGCCTGGCATGCACGAGGACCCGGATTTCCAACTCCAGCACCATATACACAACTAAATGTTGGAAAAACCAACCAGATGAAAAAATAAAATAAAATTGACAGTTTCTCTCTCTCTCTCTCTCATTTTCTCTGTCTCTTAAAAAAGAAAAAGAAAGTAAGAAAAGTGGAGATGAGGGCTGGAGCGATGGCTCACGGTAGAGCGGTTTCGTGGCACGTGAGGACCTGGGTTCCATCCCTAGCACCACATACACAACTAAGTGGAGAAAAAAACAAAAAACAGATGTAAAAAAAATACAACTCTCTCAACAAACAAACAAGGAGATGATTTTCCTCCAGAGAATTCTGGGCAGCCAGGCAGAGAGGGTGACGCTGGAGATGGCCTTGGAGGTGGAGCCTGCCAGGGATTCCAGAAACTCACTCACCGGGGAGGAAAGGAGGGGCTGAGAGTGCCTCTCCAGGTGAGGTCAACTTTAGGTCCAGAGAGCTGGATAAACATGACGTCCTTTTGTGTGTGTGAGGGTGTCCCTGTAAGAGGTTAGCCATTAACTCAGCGGGCTGAGGACAGCAGGTGGCCCTCGCCTGTGGGGAGCCATCACCCAAACCATGGAGGGCTAGGAGGGCATGAGAACGTCGGCCTGAACTGGGGGACTATATCTGGAAGAAAAAGGGAGAGCAAGAGCAGAGTTTAGTCTTCCAACCCTTCCAGGAGGTAAAAGGAGTGTATTGCTGCAAAGAAAAGAGTTGATTTCCAAATTAAAACGGGCCACCCAGGGCTCAGGCAGGTGAGACACACCTGTTGCCAGTCCACCTGGAGCTGCCTGACTGCAAACAGAAGCTGCTTCCAAGGAGAGCAGCTGCTGGTGTTAGGCAAAGGTCCCTCACCCCACCACCTATTCTGACCCCTGTGCTTCCTCTAAAGTCCCTCTAGGAAGAGAGTTTCCAGGGATGACATATAATTTAAGGGCAAAGTTCCTGAAGTGGGAGGGGTACATTAGTCCCCATTAATCACGGTTTTCCAGTCTGAGATTTCTGTTATTCATAGCCAACTGAACTCTGAAAGCATGACAAGGAAAATTCTAGAACTAAATAATTCATGAGTTTTAAGTAAGTTTTATCACTGTATCGGGCACATGATTATAATTGTTCTACTGTATGATTAGCCATTGTTAATCTCCTACTGTGCCTACTGTGTAAGTTCAACTTCCTCCCGGGTGGGCACGTGTAGGAAGCAGCGTATACAGGGTTTGGTGCTGTTTGAGGTTTTGGGCATCCACTGGGGGTCCTGGGATGCATGCACACCATGAGTCGACAGGGCTGTGGTTCAGGTCTGCATTCTTCAAATGAGTGCTTATTTAATAAAAAGAATGACCCCACACCAAGTCCATAGCCCCTACATGGCAGCACCAGGAGTACCAGCCACAGGTGACGGGGTAATGCCGGTGTGAGGCCGGGCACTGCACGTGATGTTTAGCATATTCTGCCCTCAGGCTAGAAGACCGAGTCCTTTCGAATTCTGTCCTGGGGCCCTCTGCCTCCTAGTCCTGCGGAGCCTCGGTTCTGCTCCGGGCTTGGCGCTCAGTACGCTACCACCAGTCACCTCCAGGGTCCTGGGTGGAGGCAGCCGCTTGATCCCGGGCACCCCTTCCTCCTTCCCAGCCCATGCGCGCCCGCGTCCTGGCCCTGAGGTCCCGCGAGCCCGGGGCAGCATCGTCCTCTTCTCTGGTGACTCTGCGGAGGCGCCGCGTCCTAGAGTCCTGTGTGGCTCCACCTGGCTCAGACTAGGTGGCTCCCCCGGAGCAGACCCTGAGCAAGATTACAGCGGCGATCCCTGCAAGCACCAGCGGGGGAGCCGGTGAGACAGGAAGGGCAGCTGGCCGCCAGGAAGTGGGGGCGCAACTGTGGTCGCCGCTGTGGGCCACCAGGCTGGGTCCTGCCGGGGGCGTCTGGGCGGAGTACGCTCCAGACTTACCCCATCCGAGAGGCAAGGGCCGGGGCGCTGATCCAGGGCCCCTGTCACCCTGCAGGGCCGCTTCCGGGGTCAACTCCCAGCACACGCCACCTGCCCATAGGCGACCAGACACCAGGGGAGCCCTTGGGCTAAGGCGCAGGTGCTCACAGAGGGTGGGTGGGCATCCTCAGCGTGCGCCGCGAAGGGGAGAAGTTCCCCACGCTTGTGCACACTCAGAACACACTTCTGGAGCGCCTTCAGCTCGGCCCTTACCGGGCAGATTGTTCCATGAGCAAAAGTGGGACAGAATACCAAGAAGTGCCCAAGTGTATGTTCTGGAACAAAACGTACTCTCCCCGCCCCGCTGTGTAATATCAGCTCTGTCTTGATGATCAGGGGCCATTTTACCTCTGCTGAGTTGGTGACTCTCTGGACACCAGGAGTCCAAAGTGCCCAAGGGCCACGCTTGCTGTGTCACCTGATAGAAACTTTCCCCTTTGGGAGTCATAACCTCTACTCCTGCAGAGCACAGAGTGGTGGAGATGGGAAAGACAGAATCTCCCAAGTGGGCCATTAGAGTGGTGATAAGCAGAGTCACTACTGCTTCCCCTTCCTGGTTTTATGTCTTCTGACTGAGGTCACAGTGTCACATATAGGTTCTTGATTTAAAGTACAGACTGTTCTGGGATATGCAGCATCCACAAAGTATATTCATCCATTTCTTGTTACCAAGAAAGTACTAGAAGATGGGTAATTTATTAAAAAAAAAGAGAGAGAGAGAGGGAGAGAGGTTTGTTTGGCTTATGACTCTGGTAGCTGCAAAACCCAAACGGCATAGCCCTGCTTGCTGGTGAGGGTGGTCTCACTGCATCAAAACATGGTGGAGGAGTAAAGGGAACCAGCTGCTGCAGAAGGGGGCAAATACAGGGGGTGTCCTCTCTATAAGGAGACACCACTCAACTTGGTAAGACCAGCATTAATCCCTTCCAGGGCAGTGCCCCATGACCTAATCACCTTGCATTATCCCTTCCAAAGTTGTCACCACCTCAACATCCCAGCACATGAAGTTTGGGGGACAAATTCATAGCATGGCACACAGTCACCCATGCCCCTGCTCTTCAGCAAATCCTTCAGCAGGCTGTCTACAGTACTCATCTGCCAGCAAGGCCAGGGTGCAGATGTCTGTGATAAGCTCAGTGGCTCCCCTGGTCCCAGGTGCCAACCCTGAGGTGGCTGATGTCAGCTGATTGGGTCTCCCACGTTCTTGCTTGTTCCCTGCCTCTCCTGGGTAGGTGCTGGCTGGTGGGTGCTGAGCAAAATACAGGTCTTTGCACTTGGTACCCACTCTGTGTCCACCCATCTGCGTCTCTCTCCTTGCCCCCAATCTTCCAAACTTCCTCTCCCAGGACGCCCGACCAGCAGCCAAGGCACTCAGGACGGCCTGGGAGTCTTCACTCTAAGTTGGAGCCAGTTCCCTCTCTATGCCTTGGCAATGAGTGAGGTGGCTTGGCAGGAGTGGCAGATGCAGAAGAGGGCTTAGGGAGGGTCCAGACTGAGGACAGAGACCCCCAGGAAGCGCCCAAGCCCCCTGGCGGGCGGGCATGTGCCTCACCCAAGGTTGTCCACATCGGCAGCTCTGTGCACAGTGTGCGCATGCGGACACTGACCTGTGCACATATCTAGTGCCAGCCTCTCTTCTCTGGAACCCCTGAGGATCGTGCACAGCCTCCTAGTGCCGGGCAGCTGATGCCCAAGGGCACCCCCTCCTGCTGGGGCCAGAGCTGGTGGATAAGCGCTCAGCCTCACCTCTGTGGGAAGATTCCTGGGCTTGTTCCACACTGTTCCCCAGGCTGTCACCAGACCGATGTAGCCCTGTTCACGTCCCCCCAACTTGGTGACCCCTTCATTAAAGCACTCCTTCTGTAACTCTCTCCTCCAGCTGTTTGCTTTTTTTGCCGAGGTAGCTACCTGTCCTCCAACCTTTGTTTTAAGGTCTGCTTTTGTAGGGACACAAACCAAGACAGGCCCAAGGGGGAGGAAGAGAGGTTGGAAACAAAGAGCAGGTCCTGAAGTTGGAGGGAGGAAGGCAGGGAGGATGGAGGCCACCGGGCCTCGGGCCTCGGGTGGGAGGAGCCAGGCTGTTGCTCCTGGGGTGGTGGTGCTGCTTTCTGAGGGCCTCTGGCTTTTCTGAAGAAGGAGGTGAGGTGATCAGCAGAGGTGAGGCGCTGTGGAGGAGAGGGAAAGAGCGCTTAGGCAAATGGAGACGCTGACCCAAGTGTGACCTTCTACTCCACTGACATCATCTCTGTGCACGCCCAGCTGGGTCTGTGACTTTGCCAGGCAGGTGGCTGAAAGCGCAGTGAGCTGAACAAAGCACCTTTGGGAGTCTCCTGTCTGTGTGCATGGCCTTCCCACCCATGTGAATGGTGCACTTGACCTCACCTCCCGGGGGTGATTTCTTTTTTTTTTTTTTCAGGGCTGAGGACCAAACTCAGGGCCTTGCGAGTGCTAGGCAAGTGCTCTGCCACTGAGCTAAATCCCCAACCCCTTTTTTCTTTTCTTTTAAAGAGAGAGAGGGGGAGAGAGAGAGAGAGAGAGAATCAACTTTATTTAGTTTTTTTTTTCTTAAGAATAAAGAACAGTGAGAGAGAGAGAGAATCAATTTTTATTGAGTTTTTCACATGGCTTTCATTGCTCTGACACTCAGTTGTGTACGTGGGTGCTGGGGTTTGAACTTGCGCATGCTGGGCAAGTGCTGTAACCACCGAGCCACGGGTCCAGCCCCAACTTTATTTAGTTTTTTGTGTGGCTTTTATTGCTCTGACACCGTGTTGTGTATGTGGTGCTGGGGTTTGAACTTGTGCCAGGCAAGCGCAGTAACTGCCGCTTCAGCCCCACCCCCATCCCCTAGGGTTATTTCTGACACACCTCTGCCCCTGTGCCCAGGAGTGGTCACTGCACCCAAGTGTCACCAGTCTCTTTACTAGGGCGATTCTCATTCTCAGTTCACCCGAGAATATGCGCCAGAGCCAGCCCTTGGGGAAGTGGCAGTGGGGGAGAGACCTTGGGCCCCTGTCCCCATGCAGCTTGCAGCCTCAACTGGGCGATGGACATTAACCAGAGACAAAATACTTAGGGCTGTGATGAGAAGGAGCAAAGGGGCAGTTGGAAGCCTGCCAGCCTTCCACCTAAGGGTGACCAGTCACACAAGGCCCACAGCCAGGTGTGTTCTGAGCAGGAGTGAGCTCAGGCACTGGGCTGAGAAAGAGCTGGGTGCGCCCAAGGAGGCTGGGGCTCCACAGGAGACAGGGCAGAGGCTGGGCTGCAGCTCCTCCTCTCCCTTTTGCTAAAGACCCGGGATTCTGGGCTGGAGCCGTGGCTCTGCGGCTACAGCGCTTGCCTGGCATGCGTGAGTACGCAAGTTGGAACCCCAGCACCACACAAGTCTCGGAGCAACGAAAGCCACATGAAACACTAAATAGAATTGATATTCTCTCTTTCTGTTACTGTCCCTCTCTCTCTTAAAAAACAAAAGCAAAAAGAACAACACCAAACAAAACAAAACCAAAAAACCCTGGATTCTATTCCAAGGGTGAGAAGCCAGGGGTGACATGATGCAGTTTTAGGGGTAACATTTTATTTTTTAATAACTCCAAGCTTTCAAGTAATTGCGAGAATAGTCCATAAGATCCTCATCCAGGACTGGAGCAGTGGCTCGGCGGTTACAGCACTTGCCTGGCATGCGTGAGTAAGCGAGTTGGAACCCCAGCACCATATACACAATGAAGTCTCGGAGCAACGAAAGCCATGTGAAAAACTCCATAAAAATTGATTCTCTTTCTCTCTCTCACTGTCCCTCTCTCTTAAAAAAAAAAAAAAAGATCCTCATCCACCTGTCCACCTGTTCCTCTGGGGCACCAACCCCTGACATTGTCCTCCTTCGGTGTGGAGTTGAGTGAATATGAAGCAGTGCTCCAGGGAAACACGGGGTTGGGTCCCTGGGACCTCTGGCTGCAGTGTTTCATCAGCCCATCCACTTGTCTTGTCTGATGTGTGCTTCTGCCTACCGACACCTTATTTAACACGTCATTGATTACATAAGACACACTGTTGATTCATGAACTTGAACCCAGGGACAACCCAGTAGCTCAGGCCTGAGTGAAGCTTATCTGACGCTTGTGTTTTCCCAAAGGCCCAGCCCGCTGACTTGACCTAGGACACTAGACAATGCTTGGGCCCTGGTGGGGGCATCACCAACAAAAAGCACAGATCTGAAGATGCGGCACAATCGATTATGCAAAGGACACTTGCTTACAGCAGGAGGGTGAAATAGGCACAGCCCTGCCTTGTCCCACCTCCACCAGGGACATCAGTGCCAGTCCCATCCCCAGCCTCGGTGATATTTCACCGCTCTGTGTATGCACATGTGTTTGAATGACAGGCTCCTAGATTCAGCTTTGAGGTTATATTTATAAATTTTAGCTAGAGGTGAATTCTCAAACAGAATGCACCAGTAGGGAGGATTGACTCTAATGTGTGTGTGTGCACCCAAGTGACTCAAAATCTGTGCATGCGGATGCACAGTGACATTTACACATATATTTGAAATCAAGATTTCATAGTTTTATTACAGTAACAAGCAGTTGTCACAGTGCAATTTACACACATGTACAGAATGATCACATTCAAATTCACATAGAACAATATTTCCGTTTTTAACTTCTACTTTTGGAAGCAGAAGATGAAGCACAGCCCAAGTTTTGCCACAATGAGAAGAAAAATGCACAAGACGAAAGCAGAGTCAGCAGTACAACTGCCCACCTTCCGCGCTATGCGGAGCCCTCGCCACAGAGCTTCGCCTTCCGAACCTGATCGACAAACGTCAAAGCGTGGACGAGTCAGTGCCATTCCGCCTGCAATTCGTTTGGCAGAGAAATTCATTTTCGAGAGCAAATCCAAGCCATTTATGTCATCCACATTTTTGACATGGGACCCTAGACTTCCTGGTTTCCTCTTGGGAAATGTATTTTTTTTTTTAAACGAGAGGAACAGTGAGAGAGAGAATCAGTTTTACTTAGTTTTTCGTGTGGCTTTTGTTGCTCTGACACTTCGTTGTGTACGTGGTCCTGGGTTCACACCCGCGTCCTCGCTCGTGCCAGGCAAGCGCAGTAACCGCCGAGCCACTGCTCCAGCCCCTGGGAAATGCATTCTCGTAATCCTGTAAGATTCCTCTTCTGGCCACACTCATTGTTGGGAGTGCCCAAAGCTCTGAAACTCCTGACGAGTCGGTCAGTTTCTGAACCTCCATGAAAAGTGGTTTCCTAGTTGCCAATTCTGCAGATATGTTGCCGGTGCCCCAAACGCCAACGTGCGTGGGGAAGGAGCTGAGCCCACCCTACTGCAGATCTCTGCCAGAGCGATAGTGCTCACGGTGTTCACCCCAGCAGGTAACTCCACGCTCTGGCAAGGCCCAACTCAGCTAGTTCAGTTGTTCCTTTGTCACCAATCAATAGGTTCTGAGGTCTTCAATCTCTGTGAAAAACTCTTTTAAAGAGTGAAAAAAACACACTCCCCTGAAGTTTGGATTTGGTACAAAGAATTCTTTTTTTTTTTTTTTTTTTTAAGAGAGAGGGACAGTGAGACAGACAGAGAAAGAGAGAAACAACTTTATTGAGTTTTTCACATGGCCTTGCTCCAACATTTAGTTGTGTACGTGGTGCTGGGATTTGAACCCGGGTCCCTGTGCTTGCCAGGCAAGCGCAGAAACTGCTGAGCCACCGCTCCAGCCCCAAGAAACAGCTTTTACTTAGTTTTTCATGTGGCCTTCGTTGCTCCGAGACTTCACCGTGTCCGTGGTGCTGGGGTTCGAACTCCCATCCTCACACAAGCTGGGCAAGCGCAGTAACCGCTGAGCCAGCCACCAAATAACTCTTTTTTTTTTTTCAAAAGAGAGAGAGAGAGAGAGGGAGAATCAATTTTTATTTAGTTTTTCATGTGGTTTTATTTGCTCTGAGACATCGCTGCGTATGTGTGCTGGGGCCTGAACCCACATACTCGGGCATGCCAGGCAAGCACCATACCCGCTGGGCCACCACTCCAGCCCCCTGCCCCCAAATAACTCTTAACAAGCAAAGAATCCGTGAACTGACCGGGAGGACTGGGAGGGATAGAGTCCAATACTGCTTGAGAATTCAAAGATGAGATATAAACTGGAATCCTGCTTAAGCACATCTTGAAGACTGACTATAGCTGGAAGATGCAGTTCTTTCATAGAGAAATTTCCCGAATCGCAGTACTAGGAAGCACTTCCTCTTCACTTTCTAGTCTGGTTTCCTTCATGGCTGCCACTTGACCTGCAGTTTTGTGTCTACCCTTATACACGACGCCGTAAGTAGCTTCTCCAGATTTCTGTTTTGGTGTGGTCTTCCACAGTTACTCAATAGGTATGACAATCCTGGTTTATTATCTTGTGGTGACCATGGCGGCAGCAAGCAGGTCTGCGACTCCACACTCAACTTCCAAGCTCCCACATATGTACTTTTTTTTTTTAAGAGAGAGGGAGAGAGAGAAAGAGAGAAATAATTTTATTTAGTTTTTCATCTAGTCTCTATTGCTCTGACTCTTTGTTGTGTACGTGGTACTGGGGTTCAAACCGGGTCCTTGCGCATGCCAGGCAAGTGCTCCAACTGCTGAGCCACTGCCCCAGCCCATATACGTACTTTTTAATCGTTTGAGATTACATTGGTTTTTTTGGAAACCCCGTCTCTGCACCCTTGAATACTTCCATGTGGGTTTGCAATACGGTTATTCTGTTTTATTCTGTGAGACCAAACTGCTATTTTTTTTTAAAGCGAGAAGGCAGTGAGAGAGAGAAAGAGAGAGAGAATCAATTTTTATTGAGTTTTTCACGTGGCTTTCGTTGCTCTGACACTTAGCTGCGTACGTGAGTGCTGGGGTTTGAACCCATGTACTTGCACATGCCGGGCAAGCACCGTAACCACCCAGCCACCGCTCCAGCCCCCCATACTGCTATTTAATAGTCTTCCCTCCAGCCCGGCAGCCAATCCAGGATCACACACTCATCTTGGCTGCCATGTGATTCAGTCCCTCAGTCTTTCTTTGGCTTTCATGATCTTGTTCTGTAGAACATCCTTGAATTGGGTTTGCGGGTGCTTCCTGGTGATTAGATTCCTGTTATGCATCGTTAGCGGAAGCACCCGGAATCGACATTGCGTTCTTCTTGGTGGTTGGCATGAAGAGGCCCGAATGCAGTTGGTCTCAACTTTGGTGGGCTTTGGTCTGAAGACGTGGTTAAGGTGGTATCTGCCTTGACCCCCACAAGGGTCCCGTTTTCCCTTGTAATTCCTATGTGGTTTGTGGGGAAACTTGCAGACCCATAAATGTCCTGTTTCTCATCGGATGTTTGCACACCAGTTTTAGCCTTCACTAGTGCTTGGCTAACTCCATTATTCTGTATTTATTAGTTTGCATTTCACTACAGGGAAAACCATCCTTCCTCTTCCACTTACTCGTATTTTTAAGTCAGTAAGGATATTCAAAAATATTTATTTTAATAAATGGGTTAATATTTCATTACCAGTGCTAATTATTTTTGACTTTGAATTCCACTTTCACTTATATCTTTCAATTTTTTTAAGAGAGAGAGGGACAGTGAGAGAGAGAGAGAAAGAGAGAATTTTATGTATTTTTTCTTGTAGCTTTCATTGCTTTGACACTTTGTTGTGTACATGTGCTAGGGTTTGAACCCACGTCTTCACACATGCCAGGCAAGCACCATAACCGCTGAGCCACCACTCCAGCCCCCCATTCTCATTTATTTCTACCTATTAATCTATTTATGTCAATACGGAGTCAAGAGTTCTTAATTTATTAGATTATAATCTATGATTACCATTACTTCCTTCAGTGCTGAAATTGTCCCAGTTTGGGCTAGTGCCTGTCCCTTGGGACATGCTCCTGTGATTCTCTGAACACTTCCTTTCTGAAGCCACAAGAAATGCCAGGATCGGCTTTCCGGAGCCCAGGCCTGGGACTGGTCACTTCTCTGGGGAGGCTTGCTTCCTTTGAATGGACCATGAGTTTGGAAAGCAAGGCCCTGGGTCTAAGCATGCTCATGTCCGCTGTGTCCCTCTTCTGTGCATTCTCAGCAGATACACAAGAAGACAGGCTCAACTCCATCGCACACGTGCGGCACACAGACCTGGGCACACTCATTTCCAGGAGTACCTGTCAATCAAAAGCCACCTCCCTGTGCACACCGGTGACTTCCCTCCCCCAGCCCTGAGACCCAGGACTCCGGGTTGGCTTCAGTAGGTTCATTCATTGGCTCTCTGTTCCAGAATGCGCAGGAGGTGGCTTCAAAGCAACTAACCCACCTGCTGCGAGAAGACCAACTGATGGGTTTGATATTTGGTTGGAATTCTCTTTTTGGGTAAAATTTACATGAATCGAAACTCACAAATATTTTTTTCTTTTTCTTTTTCTTTCTTTTTTTTTAAAGAGAGAGGGACAGTGAGAGAGAATGAGAAAGACAGAATCAACTCTATTTAGTTTTTCATGTGGGTTTCGTTGCTTAGACACTGTTGTGTACATGGTGCTGGGGTTTGAACCTGCGTACTCGCACATGGCAGGCAAGCATTGTAACCGATGAGCCGCTGCTCCAGCCCATCTTTTTCTTTTTCTTTCTTTTTTTTTTTTAAAGAGAGAGGACAGTGAGAGAAAGAAAGAATCAATTTTTATTGAGTTTTTCACGTGGCTTTCATTGTTTAGACACTTAGTTGTGTATGTGGTGCTGGGGTTTGAACCTGTGCACTTGCTCATGCTGGGCAAGCGCTGTAACTTCTGAGCCACCTCTCCAGCCTCAATCTTTTATCTTTTTTGAGAGTCAGGGGGAGAGAGAGAGATAGAGCGAGAGAGAGAGAGAGAATCAATTTTATTTAGTTTTTGTCTGGCTTTTGTTGCTCCAACACTTAGTTGTGTATGTGGTGCTGGGGTTTGAACCTGGGTCCTCACGCATGCCAGGCAAGTGCTCCCACTGCAGAGCCACTGCTCCAGCCCCCAAAATCACAAATCTTGAGTGAGCAATTTAATTTTGGCAAATGGAAATCCTCAAGAACCCTGCGCTTTGTTTCCATCATCCCTGGAAAGTTCTCTGGTGTTTCTTCCTAGACTCTTCGAGAGATGACCCCTGTTTTGACCTTTTCCACCCTTAGGTTAGTTTTTCCAGTTCCGGTACTACTAGTGATTGGAGCATACTGTTTCAGTGGTTCATGCAGATTGTTGGATGAGCTGGACATGGTGGCCCATGCCTGTAATTCCAGTAGCCTGGGAGCCTGAGGCAGGAGGATCACAAGTTCAAAGCCAGCCTCAGCAACTTAGCGAGGCCCTAAGAAACTTAGGGAGACCCTGTCTCAAAAGAAAAAATAAAAAGGGATGGAGATGTTGCTCAGTGGTTCAAATGCTCCTGCATTCAATCCCTAGTTAAAAAAAAGTTTTTTTTTTTAGAGAGAATCAATTTTACTACCTTTTCATCTGGATTTTGCTTCACTGACACTCTGTTGTGTAGGTGGCACTGGGGTTTGAAGCTGGGTCCTTGAGGATGCCAGGCAAGCGCTGTAACCACTGAGCCACTGCTCCAGCCCAAAGCCCGGGTTCTGTGAACTCCGCATCCTCTCCGGGATCTGGTCTGGTCAAACAGTTGCTTCCAGGGAGTGTGGAATGGCGCCTCCTTGTGGCTGTGATTTACATTTCTCCGATGGCCAATGACGCCAGGCATTTTTTTCACAAGCTCACGGTCCATGGGTGAATCTTTCTCTACCAACGTGTCTTTTAAGTCTTTTGTCAAATTTTAATTTTTTTGTCTTGTTATGATTAAATCAGAAGCAGCACTTAACAATGGGGCTCAATTCTGAGAAATACCCTCTTAGGTAATTTCTCACTTTTTTTTTCTCTCTCCACGAGTTTTCTGGGTGCTTTCTAGTTGTCCTTACTGATGGGTGGGATTTGTTCCATATTCATAAATAAATGTGCACAATGTAACAATATGAGTTGGTCAATGCCGCTCCCCAGCATCCCCTTCCCCTTCCACCTCCCTGCCTCTGGTCCCTTTTCCTCTACTCATCTCCTGATTTTCATGAGATTCCGCCCATTGTCTTTTCCTTTTTCCTCTCTGGTTTCCCTATATGAGAGAAAACATATGACCCTTGACCTTCTGAGTTTGGTTTAATTTGCTTAACATAATCTTCTCGAGTTCCATCCATTTTCCTGCAAATGACATCATTTCGTTTTTCTTTGTAGCTGAATAAAACTCCATTGTGTATATATGCCACATTTTCTTTATCCATTCATCCCTTGATGGACATAGAGGCTGGTTCCATAGTTTGGCTATTGTGAATTGTGCTGCCAAAAATATGGATATGGGGCTGGAGCGGTGGATCAGTGGTTATGGCGCTTGCCTGGCATGCGCAAGGACCCAGGTTCAAACCCAGCATCACGTATGCAACAACATGTTGGGGCAACAAAAGTCACATGAAAAACTAAATAAAACTGATTCTCTCTTTCTCTCTCTTTCATTGTCCCTCTCAAAAAAAAAAAAAAAACTAAAAACAAAAAAAATAAACCCAAAACGGGTATGCTTGTATTGCTATAGTATCATGATCTTGATTCTTTATTTTCTTTTTAAGACAGTGAGGAGCAGTGAGAGAGAGAGAGAATCAGTTTTATTTACTTTTTCACATGGCCTTCGTTACTCCCACACTTTGTTGTGTACGTGGTGCTGGGGTTTGAACCTTTGGCCTCGCACGTGCCAGGCAAGTGTTGTAACCATTGAGCTGCCCCTCCAGCCCTGTGACTTACTTCTTTAGGGTAAATATGGAGCAGTGGCATAGCTGGGTCACATGGAGCCTCCACGCTGATGCCCGTCCTGGTTGTGCTATTTGCAATCCCATCCTCCCCAGCATTTTTTATGGTCTGTGTTCTTTGCGACTGCCCTTCTGACTGGTGTGAGACGGAAGCTCAGTGCCGCTTTGGTTTGAATTTCCCTGTTAGGCAGTTCAGTCATTGTGAGAACTCTGTGGACGCTGCTTACTCATCCTCAAACAGCCACGACGTCCGTCACTGGGGAAAACAAGCTTGTTTTATTTTTCTGCAGTGCTGAGGGTGGAACCCCAGCCTTGTGTGTGCTGGACCAGTGCTCTACCGCTGAGCTGCTCCCCAGCCCCGGGAAATGCGATCTTATGGAGCCTTCTGACTTAAGCGGTCTGTCGTGGTCCAGAACACACTTATGCCATGAATGGCTATTTGGGATACAAGTCACAGAGACAGAATTTTAAATAGCACATCAACATTAAGATTACATCCAGAATATTAAATATCACTTTATTCTAACAAGTTTGACATGTTAGGTAAGATATATATATATATATATATATATATAGAGAGAGAGAGAGAGAGAGAGAGAGAGAGAGAATAAATTTTATTATCAATTTTATTTCTTTTTTCATCTGGCCTTTGTTTCTCCGACATTTAGTTGTGTACATGGTGCTGGGGTTTGAACCTGGGTCCTCACACATGCCAGGCAAGTGCTGCAATTGCTGAGCCACCCCTCTAGCCCTGGCTGTCTCTTTCTGTCTCTGTCTCTCTTTCTCTCCAAAAGAAGGAGGGACAGTGAGAGAGAGAGAGAATTAGTTCTATTTAGTTGCTCACGTGGCCTCCATTGCGCCGACACTTTGTTGTGTACGTGGTGCTGGGGTTCAAACCTACGTACTTTTGCATGCCAGCAAGCACTGTAACCTCTGAGTCCGGGCTCCAGCCCTGGATATACCTCTTGAAAGACAAAAACCAAAAACACAACAAACAACCAAACAAAAAAACACTCACCAGAGAAGAAATTAAAATATGGATAGTCGAAAATCTATCCTTGTGAATTCATTGTGAAGAAAGTTCTCTTACACACACACACACACACACACTCCAGGCATAAATGACTTCACTGGGAATGTTAATATGTATTTAAGGAAGAAATGAGTCTTCCACTAACTCTGTAAATAGAAGCGAAAGGATACTGGAGAATCATTGTGCAAGACAAACATAGTACCTCTCATGGCGTACAGGTAAAAACCCTTAATGTCTGGGCCAGGTGCGTGGCACAAACCTGTAATCCTACTGGCTCAGGAGGCTGAGGCAGGAGGATCACAAGTTCAAAGCCAGCCTCAGCAACTTAGCAAGGCCCTGAGCAACTTAGTGAGACCCTGTCTCGAAATAAAATTAAAGAAGGACTGGGGATGTGGCTCATGGTAAAGTGCTCTTAGGCTAAATCTCTAGTACAAGAAAAATAAAGAAAGAAGAAAGAAAGAAAGAAAGAAAAAAGAAAGAAAGAAAGAAAGAAAGAAAAAGAAATATTAGCAGACTGAATCTAGCAATATATAAGAAGGATAAGAACACATCATGAAAAAATGGGATTTATGGGCTGGAGGTGTGGCTCAGCAGTTGCAGCACTTGCCTGGCACTCGCAAGGACGTGAGTTTGAACCCCAGCACCACGTATACGACGTGTCCGAGCAGGGAGGGCCACATGAAAAACTAAATAAAATTGTTCCTCTTTCTCTCACTGTCCTTCTCTCTTTAAAAAAAAAAGTAGGTTTTATGTCGTGAATGCAAAGTCAACTGAATACTGACCAAAACCAATATAATTTATTATATTTGGCATAACAA